>JAPYYQ010000154.1:0-95467 GCA_030522585.1 Anagyrus pseudococci | reverse complement strand
CAGGCTTTCTGGTGATGTACTGGTCGGAAAGATGGCCATTCGGTATATTATTCGAAATAAAATGGTGATATGATGGTTGGAATTTCCTACAGGGTAAATAAAACTTATAAATACGTTCGTAAACATTTACAAGCTAAAAATTTTGTTCGTATCTTCCTGGCAAACAGGCTGCAGACTCGACCGATTCCATTAATATCGCGTTCTTGCACAAGATTTTTCACTCACTAGTAACATAAATCTCGAGCGAACAAGGCAAAACAGCAATATCCAGTTTTTCTCGCTAATGCAATCAAGCAAACTCGCCCATACTTTCTTCAGTCGCGCGCAAGTTCAATATTAAGCTTGCAAAGGATTTTTAAAATTTCGCCTTCGTCTAGTGGCATGAAGAGAAGCGCCGAGTTTGTTGCTTATTGTTAATACACAGCGCGCTCGTCCGACTGCGCATTTGCCGAGGCTGTCTAAGTTGGCTTGACTCCCTGGCACGCTGTTCAGCCGCAAGCTCTTGTAAAGTCCGCTGTCTTAGCTGCTGACCCGTGTAGCGAGCAGCGAGTTTCGGACGATTTGGCTCGGGCAGCCTCTGCTTTATCTGCTTTGTTGTTGACGTCGTTATGTATTCCTCGCTCTGTGTGAGTTTTTTATTCGCGTTTTTTCGTTTTCTTATTCAACTGTTTCTGCTCGCTTTGGCCTCGGCGACAATTCCCCGGCTATCGACCTGTGATAAATTAGAATTGCAATAAATTACCTTTTCCTTGATTATTCTGAAAATAAAGTTTTGTGAACGGACACTTGTGCCATTTGAATAACGTAGTAAGCTGTATGCTCCATAATCGATAAACAATAAAATATTGGCAATGCACACAGATTTTTAGCTGAGTTTGTTTAAACTTTGCCGATGCGTCTCTTTAAGCAGAAGAGAGCCGAGTGCGCTCGCGATATCCAGTCTATGTATAGTTGGTATCGTTGAGCTTGTAGTCTCACCAGCTGCACACCCCTGGCAATTGTGGCGGAGTATTTGTTGCTGCTGACGCTGCGCTTGCCGCGAGACTTATATACCACTCGTCTTGCGAGCGCCGGCTGTAGCACCTGCAGCACTTGTTGCTGTTGGAACTCTGCGTCTCTTGCCGTTTTCGCGCCTCTCTTTGTCGCCGTGCCTCGTTAGTATATACCTTGCCAATCCGCACCCTACCGTTCCGTTGTCTCGATTCACCTTCTGCGTCGCTTATCTAAAAAAAATTTTATTCCATCTTATTCGCGAGATAAGTACTTTTTAGCGAGCGTTTGCTATTCGTTAAAGGAAAAAAAAATGAAGGAGAAGCGATATCGCAATGTACGAAGAAGAGCATCTTATTTTCGAGATAGGACGAAACCGCATTACGCCGACGCGACGGAGGCAAATCCCCGCTAGGAAATGGTCTAGCTTTCAAAATAAGTCAAATTGAATAAAGTCCAGGAGAGAGAGAGGCCGCAAGAAGTTTTCCGGACCGCGGCTCTCGTCATCCGGCCTCTCTCCTACTTCCCCTCGGCCATTTTCACCCTCTCCAGCCTACCCTTCGCCCCCCCCCCCCATTCGAAGATGAATTCCGCGAGAGCCTGAAATTACCGAGGCTATAAGCTACGCCGTAGAAGCGTTCTCTTTCAAGATTGGACTCTCTCTCTCCCTCGTCCCCCCGGTATTGCGCGTCTTTTAAAATCGGTAAAATTACTTTTTCCCAGCTGGAAAGGGGATGGGCTCCTTGGTTATTCTCCTTTTTTTTCTTCATGGGGCAACAACGACACCGACTCGGAGTTGGAGAAGCAGAAAGGAGCTTCGATGAGTCTCGAGATTATTGCGTAGTACGGCGTCTGGGCTGGGTATTAAATAGCAGGGGGGGGGGGTGAACGAGGGGGTCTTCGTATACTGGTAGACGGTTAAGCTATATAGAGCGTTACGGAGCTTTTTACGAGCAGTGATCGCGGCCTCGGCTCTCATTCCCGGATTTCCCTTTGATTAAAAATATCGATGGAAAATTGCTGCAGGCTTTTTTCTTCGACGCGAGCAACTTTTCCATCGCTACTCGATTTCGTTTATTATTAGATCGCGAGAGATAAGCGACGCCGATTGCTCGTCGTGGAATTTGAAATTTGCGTACAACAAATAAAGAGAGAGAATAACGTAACGTCGCAGGCGATCGCGTCGTATTGAATAAGCTGTTATCAATCTTATTTATACATAAAGCCGCAGGAGGAAAACAGCGCACTCCCGCGGCTGACGATTAATCAAAAGCCTTTTTAAAAAGCACCAGGCACTCGGAGAGGCCGCACGCGCGCGAGAGAGAGAATGAAGGCAGGTCGTCGGTCTAGTGAAGCGGTGCGGAGCAGAGGAGGGAGGGGGGGGGGGTTAGCAGCCTGAGCAGATCATGCAATTTGTAAGCGGGCGGCCGAGTGGATCGCTCGCGTCTCAGACACTCGAAGCTTAGGTATCTCTCGTGCGCCCGCTACTCGTCGATTAATCAGCGTCGCTCGGCGCAGCTCACTCCCCCCGTTCTCGCACACGTTATCAATCTCGCTTGCCGAGTAGAGCGAAGGCAGTGGGCGGGGGGTGGTCGGGGGGGGGGAGTACGAGAGAAGAGCAGCGAGAGCGACTTCCGCTTGTCTTTCCTCTCGCAGCGATGCGCGCGGAGATCCTGCTTTGTCGCGCGATCGGTCCGATAACGCCTGCATGAAGGTGCTTTGTGAAAGCCCCGTGCGCGAGTAGATGAGGAGGAAGGTAGGGGGGGAGGGGCAGGACGAGGGAAAAGCGGAAGAGATGCATCGGGACAAGGAACTGGAGGCGCGGTTACGACTCGACTGCTTCCTCCGAGCACAATGACTGCCATTGTTCTCTCTCTCACCCCCTCGTCCTGGCAATGAGTAATTTAATGGATGCTCCCCTCGCTCTCCATCTTTCTTTCTCTCGCGCTATTCGCTATACCTTTACTTCGCTTACCCTCTTATTTACTTCTACAATCCGTACCTTTTTCTTTAATTATTTTTTTTTTAGATTTTTATTATTAATTACGATGATTTCTCGAGTGAGTTGTACAGCGATAATGAAAATGATTCGCCAAAGATTCGTTCATCGGCGGAACCGAATGAAAAATAAATTCTATTCGCGATAACTGACAGGAGCACGCGAAGTTATATATACCTCTACAGTCCACATTCACCAGCGCATTCACCTAGCGTAATTCTCCATCTCTCTCTCTCTCTCTCTCTCTTCTTTCGTCGAGCGCCCACGCATTCATAAGTCCAGTGCGTGCAGCGGAAGGCCCGCGTGCTCGCCTCTCGGAGAGAGACCACTCTAAATTAGGAAACTCCGCGAAGCTCTCGACCTGCCCAGCGAACTATACCCCCCGCTCCTACCCTGTCGTGAGCAGGAAAGTGGGCCAAGTCTGATGCGCTACTCTTTCTTGCATTCGGCTGGAACGCGTCGGCAGACCTAGAGAGAGAAAGAGATATCAAGGCATTTTGTAAAAAAAAACTGCCATATCTGGGGGAGTTGATAAATTGTCGTGGTTACGTTATAAATCAAGCGCGCGATAAGAGGACGTTCGTTTGTTTATTACTATTATTTTTTTTCTCAAAGTTCTAATGCTAATGGGGAAAGTAAATAATTCAAGTTAATACACGACGTCCCTCCGGTAGAATTAGTAATGCGCGCAAAGATAAGATGTTTATTTAATACAACGGCGACAAAGTGCTCTTTCAATAATTACACGCGCGTCATTGAAAAAAAAAAACAAAACGCCGATATTTAACGGGAAACCCGACGAAATCTTCTACCTCGTGCATCAAACTCGTTGCATTAATTACGCCCATTTGTATAAAATATATTTATCGAGTGGTCCGCACTTTCAATTACGCGCAATCACGAAATTTATGAAGTTGATCAAATCGAATAATATACGAGCCGAATACCGCACACTGTTTCAACGTTAAACGATTCAATAAACAATAAGTCGCAACAGTTGAATCGTCGATAACAAATTCGTCTCTTCGCTCTCGCAAAGCCGTGCCGTTCGGTCGTAAAAGCCCGAAACATTAACGACAGCTGTGGAGAAAGAGAGAGAGAGAGAAAGAGAGAGAGAGAGAGAGAGAGAGAGCTCGATTTCCGGCTGACTTATTCATCCGTCTTAATCGAACTGCGGCGTCTTTCTCCCTCGGCTGAAAACACGCAAGCCCGAGCAATATCAATTAAGCTCGGTAACGGCTAAAGAGCAGACGCCGAGCTGTACGGACGGGGATTCGATTAGCGTAACGCCGGACTGGGCGCATCGAGTTTTCAATCACGCGAAATGGCTATTCCGTGGAGGAGCTGGACTCTACTCGGGCTACCATGACGGCAAGGATGTATTCTCGGGGCTCTGCTTGCCGACGACCGGCTGGACGTTAGACGCCCCTCAAGATTTCTGCGATTGCTCTCGTACCGAGTGCCGTTTGCTCACGGAAGGTACAGAGTATCTATACGTAAATTATTAAAAATTTTTCTTTTTTAAAGACAAAAAAAAGAGGAAAATATAAGACATTTACAAGCACGGCGTGAAATGCAGTGATCGCATAACACGAAACACTCCCATCTAGAGCTCCTAACCGCAGAAATCTTTGTAGGGCGACAACGCAATTGCGTTACGCTCAAAAAGTCTCATAGCTGAATATTTGGGATTTGCGCGCGCATCCTATGGAAACTGCGAGTCATGCTTCTCTCTCTCTCTCTCTCCTCGAGGCAAAGATTTCCGCGGTGGCCCGGTAAATAAGGTATTACGAATTCCCGAAATTACCGTCTGGCGAGCAGCAGCACTCGCGCTGCTCATGCCTCGTTGCATTTCAATCTCTGGACGCGTCGAGGTCGTTGCGCTGCCGGCGCAAGCTCTCTTAAATTGCACCTCGCTTTCCCACTCTCCCTCTCTCTCTCTCTATCTCTTCCTCTTTGGACAGGCAGTGGTGCAAGCCGGTGCCGGCTGCGAATTTTCTCATTTTTCGGTTAAAGAAAACGCTTGCTTGGCTAGCTGCTTTCCACGCGTATTTTTCAATTGGCCTTGGCGACGCTTTGCCCCAGCCATTGATTTACGGCGAGCTCTCGGAAAATAGCTTTCACGCTTTCTGCAGAGCCAGAGAGAGAGAGAGAGAGAGAGACCAGGGAGATTTTTATTTACGCCCCAAGTGTCGAGCTTGGCTATGGCCACAGAATAATGCGTTTTTCCCCCGGTGTAGCTCGGATTTCATCTGCTGCATTTCGCTTGCTCTCGTTTTCTCTCTCTCTCTCTCTTCTTCTGGCTTCTTGCTAGCTTATGAAAAAATTTGATTTTTATTGGACCAAGTGAACTATGGCAGTTCTTTTTTTTAATACTATTTCTTTGTATTACTTTTATTGCAACAATTAAGTAAACGAAGAAATTTAATTAAAAAAATTTTTTTCACCCAGCTGTAATTAAGCGAACAATAAACGTTCGAAATTTGATACCTTCAATTCGAAACTGGCGCGCGCAACTTTATTCGTTTTTAAAAAGTTTTTGCAACGTTGGCCCTTCTTTTAACGACGTTAATTTAACTCGCAAATTGGCGAGAAAAAAAAATAAAAAAAGAACCCCGATCTAACAGAAACTCTTACCCCCAACAAAAAACAAACAGCTCGGCTATATTTTCGCGCCAATTAAAAAAAAAGGTAACTCTTAACCCGTTGACTAATATTTTTTTTACGCCAACCAACCGACGGCATCTGTCGTTTGTCGTCTTGATCTCTTAAAAACACAGCATCCGTCGAAAGGAAAGAGCGCGCGCGCCGTAGCGACAAACAAACAGCCAGGCGACGCTGAAATAGCATCGCGCGCCCTGCAACCGGACGAGCGTTTGTTCGCGTACGTGTGCAGAGAACTCACGGGGGGGGGGGGCAAGGGGTACAGGCTAAAGGCTTCTCTTGGCCCATTGGCATGCGAGTCATCGCGGCCACTGTGTATGCTGCTCCGCACCGTCGAGCAGACGTGTATATGCACATATATAGCGAGTCGAGAGAGCAACGGAGGCTAGCCGCAGTAGTACAGTGCCGGCTTGGCAAGACGTAACTGCTGCTCTACTTCGTGACCATAGCTACTTGTTTCGGTTTTCGCGGAATGGATGGGCAGCTTCTTTCTAAGCCTACTGTATTCTTTTGAGCGCCAAATCAGCTATGGCTAAAGATGGCGCCAAGACTATATTTTTCTTCGCTCTTCAGTAAGCTCTCCAGCAAGATAATTCTTGTTAGAGAGTTCCTCGAGCCAACTCGGTTGAAGCTTTTTAAGTTTTATTAATCACCCGAATAATCCGGCTACTGCGAAATATAAGGTATGCAGCTGACTGGCTGTGGAATAATGGTTAAAAAGTGTAATAAGATTTTTGAACGATGCGAGACAGGCGTGCGTTTTATTCCTAACCAAATTCCACGATAGAGTCAGCCGTGTAATTACGATGTCCGCAGAGTCCGTAGCGCGGAAGTTTAACGAGCTCGTTTTAAATGAAAAAAATTTGTCAAATTAATACTGGTAACTTGTAAATATACGTATACATTAGCATACATATACGTAATTATGAAACTGCTATATTTTAATAACATAAAGACGTAATAAAAAAAGAAAAACATTATAATTTTTCACCATCATGTTTAAAGTAATTTCAAGCACTCAAGAGATGGAGAAAAAAAGAGAGGGAGACGGGGGTTGAGAAGAAAAACAAAATTTTTCTCGAATTAAAATTCATTAAGAAACGCTTCATCCCTTCTCCCTCTGCCGCGCATCCCAGAAAGAGCGCGGGGCAAAAAAAAATATATACGAAACATCAGGCGAGCGCGAAATTAAAAGCGCTCGTTAAAAACTAAATTTCCCAACATTAAACTTCATCCCGATTCCCAGTCTCGCGAACGACCTCACCTTGCTCAACTCCCCTTCCTCTCCCTTTATCCTTCAAAAAAATAAAACAGAGACGAACGTTCGAGCAAAGAGAGCAGCGGGCGAAGATAAAAGTCTCTCGGCAAGGAGAGGGGATCGGGTAGTAGGATGGGGGGAGGGAAGAAAGGAAGTCGCAACGGAAGCAAACGGGACTCACGCCAGGGAGTGTACCGGACTACAGACGAAAGCCCCGCGAGCACGTACGTAAAGGCTCTTGAGCGGGGCGAGGAGAGCGTGCGCCAGCATAATTTACTTGCCAGTGCAGGCCAGCAGTATACGCGCCCAACTGTTTCTCCCTCTTTCTCTTTCTCTCTGTCGTTCCTTTTTCGTCTAGTTGCCTAGTTGCTCGTATATATACGCGCTCGCTGAGATTTTCCCCGCGTGCTCCTCTTATTTTTGCCTCTTAATTTATCGCTATTTCGGCGTTGTTTCGATTCTCCAGCTTGACACAATTCGCGTCGTCAAGTACGAAAAGCCGCGCTGCGCCTGTTACTTATGCAACGACGCTTCTAATTTTGCGAATCACTTTTATACGTCGCTTCGTAACACAGGGGAGATTCCGTGCTAGCAGAGCCAACGGGCTCGCGGGAGTCCGCTGCATAAGCTCTCTCTCTCGTGTGCGGAGGCGTCGATGACGACGAAAGCTCCCCGGACTGTATTAAACTGGTCGTGAAAGAATTCTCGCTTAAAAGTGCCGTAAAGCGCCGCGCCTGAAAGGACTACTCCTCTTCCTCTTTCCAAGTGGCGCGTAATTTGAGAAAAGTCGTTCACACGTCGTTTGGTCCCCGGGGATAAATTAGCGCGTCGGTTTACGATCCTTTATAAAATCTCTTTTATTTTCTTAAAAGCTCGTTTGGAAAAAAGAAAAATAGAATAATCGATCTAATCCAACCCGTGCATATATATCAGTATATAGACATATCCAAGATCTTTTTTAATGGTGACGAGAAGAAAATTTTTTTCGTTATGACCGATGTTTACGCCGTCGCTGTGGCGCTTAATGCGTATCTTTTACGCTCGGCCGAGCTAAAAACAGAGAAATCGTAAAGCTCGTTTATGAGTCTGAGTGGTAAATTCATCTTGGCTTTATGGGATACGCCTGTGCGCCCGCGAGAAATAAGGAGAGAGAGAGGAGGGAGGGAAGAAAGGGGGAAATTTTCTTATTTCGTTCTCTCTTTGCCTTTATGATGTGGCGCGCATTCGACCGTTTTATTACCTTCATTTCATTAATATTTAAATGAAGCCAGCTACGGCGCAGAAGATGATAAATCTTGGATTGCTTACGTGTGTGTGTGTGTGTGTGTGTGTATATATATATATTATCAAATGTTTACTTATGTTGCTAGTCGTATGAAGCATTGGCTATACCCTGTTAATACGTTATTAAATATTACTCGAGTAAAAATTTAAATCGTTACGTATGCAAATGGAATACCGAGTAAATACCGATCTTTCGTACATATATAAAGATAGAGCAGATATCAGTTTTTAATAAGTACTCGCCTACGAAATATTTAATGAATTCTCTCTTACTCTAAGATTATTTTCCCCCTCTGTTTAACCCCCGAAGTTGGATATAGTTATAGACGAACTTTATGCGTACATATCTCAAAGGGTTTTGTTAATCAAGAGGGATTACCCACTCTGAACTTTATAACAGCGATTAATTCCGACAAAGTCACTCTTCCGACTCTTTCCAGACATAATGGCGAATTTAGTTACCGCCAGCGAAGCCTATTGTAAACCTTCTTTTTTTCTTCATTTTTTTTAAAAAAAAGAAAACAAGAATAATCAATTTCAATCTCCTCCGGAATGTTTCATGCGGACCGATCTTTATTTAATCCGATTCCGAGCCTCTCCATCCCCTTACCGATCCACCTACGTCTCCTCGCCTCGCGCGCTCCTACAGCTGTATAGAAACAGGACGATTTGAATTCTTAAAACTAATACAACAGAGCATACCACAGCAGCAGCGACAGTCGGGGCTCGGCGGGAGACAAGCGTGAAACTTTGATTTCCGCCGAAATTATACCGAGCCAGGGCAAAGCCACAAGATCAAAGCGAATCCGGGATAATCCGCATCTCGGGCCCCCAAGGGGATGCCTGCAAGCCTCGCGTACCAGGAGGCCCGTTAGCAGCTCGCGCCCCCTCTCCCCTTCCAACCGTACGTATATATGTATTCGCGGACGCTTGCATAATGCAAGCCTTAAAAGGCCCGGTGACTATCTGATCTATATACTAGCGAGCTTCACTGCCAGCCTGCTACACCGCGACTTTTTCTCGAGATCGAACGTGTAAAACGCTGATTCAATGTGGCTCCGCCGCCGAGCTTGTATCTGTAGGATATATATTTTTTTTTGTTCGGGTTTTATGGGGCTCGCGGGTGCTTTTCACGATGCCTGAGACTTGCGGATCGGTTTTCGATTTTGCGGATTCGCTGCGGGACTTTGTTGCAAGATGCTTCGGGTTCAATAGGGCTGGATAAAGCTAGACAAGAGCCTTTTGGGTAATGCTCGGGGGTAATTGATGTCTGAAAAGGATAAAGTTGGGGATACTTTATTACGAGCCGAGATTAAACAAAGTAAATACGTGTTGGGTTGTTACAAAATTTATGGAGTCCACTGTACGTGGTAAATAAATGTAAATGTGCGTGTAACTTATTAATAATTTTATCCAATATTTACCGGTATAAATGTACTTTATGAATTGTTAAAGTGTAAATCTAAATGTTCTGTTTCTTTTTTGTTTCAGGTTAGTCATTAAAGATTTTACGTTGCGAGTAAATCCTCGTATCGGCGTAAGTTTAAACTTAATACCATTATTTATAAGGTATTTTATACATTTACATTATGATACAATTTCAAATTTACGTACAACAGTTTAATTTCATCAATAATTATCTGGTCTGACTATATTATACGGATTACTTCCACTCAATATCGTATTTTCAAAAATATACGATCGGTATTAAATCTATTTATAATAACAAAGATGTTTATGCCACTACTTACCTAAGAAGAAAACAGATGTGATCACCCGAATTAAATAATTACCAGATCGCCAATTACGCTTGACTTAATTCACTGTACACGCGGCGCTCGTTGAACGCTCAAAGTTCTCAGCTTTAAGGGCCTCCGGTAGTCTCAGCTAATCTCCCTCTTCTTCGAGGCCGTATAACGCATGTTACCTCGAGCGACTTGCCTTCTAGGGTCGATAGAGACAGAGACAGAGAGTGGGGTTTCCCGTAACGCGCATCAAGCCTGGAAGCCCAAACGGCCGGAACGATCGCGCATCAAATGGGCCTGACGTGCCTGTATCGCTCGGCTCAACTAGGCCGGAACATACGCTCGCGGAAGTCACGTGAGCTTCCGAAAGCCTTCAGACTCTCTCAGCCCCATTCTCTCTTCTACCTCCCCCCCCTTCCTCTCCGGGCCTCTCTAGTCTATTTAGTCACGGTTTCTCCCTTCGGCTTGTGCTCCCCTTGCATCTCTTCAATCTTCTCTCCCTCTATGCTCCTTAGATGAGCGGATTGACTATAGCCTTTTGGCCATGACCTAGTTGCACGGCTTTTCACCCTACCAAATTTCAGGTTTGGAATTGAAAAATATCTTTTCAATTTGTTATATTTTTCTTTATCCATAACCGTCTGTACCGTCATTTATCAAATCTGTCGGTCTGACCACACACGTACTGTTTCTACTGAAACCAGAACTCTATCCATTAGGCATACGTACGAGAACGTATTTCAATGCGGCCCAACGTTAAAACCTTTTCCAGTCTGTTAAAAACGCATGTCTCTAACGCTGGTAAAGCCGTGAAAAATAAAAATCCGCAACGACCATAATGGAGAGGATGGGGAGGGCTTTCCAAAGTGAAGCAGGGCCCCCGCAAAACGCGACAGAATGAATTAAGCGGCTCTCCCGATTTTTCCCGGCTCCGCTTACTTTCTGCTCTCTGTATATGATATTTTTCCCTCGTATCGCGCGACCGAATGAGCTCGCTGGCCGAGGAGAGGATAGATATGACCCGAAAGTCGGTAGTTTCGAGCAAGTCGAGCGCGGAATTTTAGTGCCTCTTCCTACTACCCGCGAGCGCTGGAAAAATATCGTTATTTTTTTTCTCTCTCTCTCTCTCTCTCCCGGAAAAGTCCCGAGGGAAGAGCCGGCAATAACAGTTGCAATGAAAAACGCGAAATACAATTAGATGCCTGAGATACGTACCGGATGCAGCTGTACTAGATTACCCCGAGCGCGCGAGATCACGGGGTAACATTTAAATTTTGATTTAATCCCCCTCTCAGTTCTCGCCCGCTATTGAGTTTACTTTTTAAACTTTCGCAACTTTGGTTAACTTTTATTTTTGTTTGGAAATAAGCATTTTATAAGCCTGTTTTCTCGCTCTCTAATAAGAATCATGAATGCCACCATAAAAGCGCCTGATATACTGGCTAATAAAAGTCTTATTGAATTTAACACAACCATAAAATATTTCATTTTTTTTAATGTTGCTTTACGAAGCGCTGTATAAGGCCTCTAAGTTCGTTTCTTATCCAAAGACGAGTTTTGATCCTCGAGCTGTAACTTTTATCTATTACATCTAAAAGAAACATCTCTGAACTCACTGGGGTTGTTCAAAGGTGGAAAAGCAAAAAATTTAGCTGGATATAATAAATTCTTCTCGGCTGGAGGTGGCTACAGTCTGGCAGAAGGGGGATGAAGAGGGGCGTAATGAAGTTTTAATTAATGAAAAGTTGGGTAAAAATGCATGATTCAATTAAGAACTAATTAGACAGAACCAGAAGTTTCGCGGCTTTTACAAAGTTAGCCCAACAGATTATATTTTCTTAGTGATTTATACATTGCAAAAAGTTCAAGCGAGCCGGAGAGAGAGAGCTCCGAGACCGCAGGGGTCCAGCTGCGTCGGGCGCAACTCGATTCCATTGGAAAAGGTATTAATTGTCGTTTCTTACTCTATCTCCCGCGAGCGTCAATTAAACAAGCAAGACGCAACAAATTTATCAGCGAATTATCCTTGTAATAACTTTATCGCAAAATCCCAATAAAAAACAAAAAAAAACATAAAATTCACAAAATTAACCAGATCATTCGATTCGGCAATAAAAATAAAAAGACGAGAGGACAAAAAAAACAAATATTCAGCCACAGCACAAGGCAGTCGTATAAACATCCTCGGCCGATTCTCTCGGGATCCGTGAAAATCACATCGACGCAACTGACAGGCACGCGCTTGCGCGCAGGCCAGAGGAGAGATGAAATCGACGCGTGTGCGGCGAGAGAGCCGCTGGCGCGCGCAAGTGAGGTCATTGATATCCGCTTTTATGAACGGGGCGCCGTCGCGCGAAACTGGGACGGCAGGGACGAGAGAGAGAGAGAGAGGAAGAGAGAGTCAGTGTACACACAAAAGCGAGGGGGAGGGGGTGGTGTACGCCGCCGCGGCAGATGGTCGCAGGAGAGAGAGCCGACAGATTCCTCGGGCGTGATAACCGTGTAATCTTCGTTTCTTCCCTCTTCACCCCGTACTCTTTCTCTCGTTCCCCCTCCTCTACCTAACTCCCCTTTATTTTTCTCTCCGCGTCGAAGGGACTGCGGCTGATGCGTTTATAGGACGCATTGAACCAGTTCACTTACTCCTCCCCCCCCCCTGCTCACAGCCGAGCGTTCTCTTACGCTCTTTCGCCGTAGCTATACGCGGGCTTTCTCTAGAGACGTCCGCGAGCCCTTCTCGATTTCCTGAGGGCTTTTGATCTGCCGCTTGCTTTTGAAATACCTTCAAAGCTCAAGAGTCCCGAGAACTGCAGCTGTACACGCGAGAAAATTGATCTGTTTTCGCGAGACGTACAGGCGCTTGCCGCGCGGAACCTCACATATATATATCGACAACTCGGGGAATTTATTTTCCTTTTTTTCTTTTCATCCCTAGCTTACCTTGTATTTTCCTCTTTTCCAACCCGCTCGGCGAACCGTTGATTAATTTGGCGCTCGAGAGCTAATACGCGAAGTAAACTGGCGTTCGCTCAAAAATTTTTTTTTCCCGCGCTTATTATATTAATGCCAGCTCGTAAGCATAATTTCACGCAAATATGCAGGCGGTAGAGGCAGCGAGGTAATTTTAAAGCTTAATATTCCGTCATAAACGCGCGGGGCTCATTCATGCCGCCCGTTATTCTGCATTGCTCGTTCGTGCGCACGCGCATCTGCAACGACAATTAGAGAGAGAATGAGAGAAACAGAGAGAAAGAGAGGAGATATCGATTGACCGTGTACGGCAAAGGCGATAGCTTTTATCGGTAGCATTAACAAATCGACGACGAGGCTGTAATTCAACTGATGCGTCGGATTATGAATTGGCACGTACGAGCCCAGTGTTATTGCCAAGTGCGGCTTTCGAAAACGCGCACGTGCCTGTCGGGCGCGCGACTAGTAATCCGTAGCTAATGAAAAATAACGCGCGCGAAATTGGTACGATGCGCGTAACGACAAAGAATCGCGAGTTATTTAATCTTGTGTGTTGCAGTAGATATTTCATGTTTTGTAATAATTTGACTGTACATTCGGCAAATCGCCCAGGGAACGTATTGGATAAAGTTGAGTCAGTAGGACGCCGGTACTTTTGGTCCGAAGTAAGTTTTTCGCGTGGAAGTACATAATATAAAGTTTGAGGAGTCGAAGAGAAGACGTTCGCCGAATGAGCATTGATTGGATTTCGAGCTATTGAATAGCGTACGAGATTCAAACGCAACTGGTAAACCAATATGATTGAGTAAATTAATTAACGCAATTCGAAGACGCTTCGTGATTCCATTGTAATGCTCTTCTGACTTAATTCTTGAACGACTTAATTCTGAGACGATTATGTGTAAAGGCTCGATATTAGTAGCTCATCCCTTGAAATCTTGCAATGATAAAATTATAGCAAAACAAAAGAAAAATTCACCTAATGCGGCTCTGGAGCTGGCAATATTTCTAATGCGACATCGACGATTAATATCCGTAATCGTCGCGTAAATCACAGGGCGTGTCTCGACATCCACCAGGCAAATTCATAATTTCCGTCTGAAAGTGTACAGATTACCCTACTCGCTAATCTTGATAAACAACATCTTAACCAAGTTGAGGAATTGATGCAGTCCCCCCTCCCCAATCCCCCAGCCTCAACCTTATTCCAGCATTGGAAAATCTATTGTACGTCGTTAAATTCGCGAAACATGATAAGAGATAGGGCAATTATCGTTGAGGAATACACGTTTAATCCCAAGTCCTCGAAGCCATAATACCAGTCGAGAAAGAAGAGAAAGGAAAAAAATACACACATAGAGCTGGAAGTGAGGTCAAGAACGCGGAGCGACAGGGCTTTCCGGCTAACCTCGTTCTTCGAAGATGAATGGCAAGGCTCGATATAGAGAAGGGGGCGCCCAGTCAGCAAGCCTGCAGCAAGAAGAAGCCGGATGTTCCTCTTCTTAGCCCGGCTGCGTCATCCGAACCTCTTCTCCTTGGCTTTTTTTTCTTCCACCCTCGACATGGCTCTTCCTCCTTCGCCTGTTTATTTATCATCCTAACTGCAGGGACTTTAATGTCGAGCAACCTTACCCAAGCCCTTCCTACGACTCGCTTTACCCATCGATAATCCGCATTGAGAAGACTAACCGTGCGCCATTAAAAGCGACCGGACAATGGAATCCTTGTGGCTTCTTTCTTTTTTTCGATTCTTTTACCTTTCTCGTTGTTTACCTATACAGGGATGTCGTTAGTTGAAAAGACCTATACCCTCCCAGTGTCGTTCTCAGTGCAGTTAGTTCTGTGCGTTGTCGATGCTGCCATTAAAGCTATACAGTCGGTCACTTTTCGTGCACACTGACCCTGTTACGCTGACACAGATCTCCTGATGTATATATACACGTATCCACTCGGCACCGAAAACCTGTCGAAAGGAGGTACGGTTTAATAAACCAGACTGGCTCTCGTGTTTCCTCCTTTTCCTTGCTTTTCGCGGGAGAATTTCTCTCGGAATAAGAGAGCCGGTACGCGTAATCGAAGGAGACGTTGGAAGTAAGTGCGCGCGAAACGTCCAAGCTCAAACGGAATCGCCGGTTCAGCCGTTTCTAAACTGCGCTACCGCGCTGCTGGTAAATAGCCGATCGTCGTGGCGCGCTATGGTTATTTGAAATTCCGAGAGTATAAGCCGGGGGGCACTTTATTTTCAAGTGCGAAACATTGGGCAAGATCGTAGAAAACAGAAATGGAAAATCGATAGCTCGCTGAAGGTTTTATACGGCGCGAGAAATGCTCGAGCGTTAAGAGGGAAAAAGGTAATTTGGAGTTTTAATAATCTTGGTATTATCTCGATTTGCCGGTAGTAACGATTAATGTCATGCTAATGACTAATGATTTATTCGTTTAGACGATGCTTGTTCGTTTGTTTCTTTTTCTTCGGGAATACCGCTATCTTTAAATTATTCGTTATCATGAAAAGATGGCAGTACTCACTGTATGATTTATGTTATTAGCGCAATTATTAAGTTTCTAATTAAGTGCCAGTAACACGATCAGTGGAATAAAATCAGATTGATTGCGAACAGAAACGTAGAGCACTACTAAGAGCAGATGGAATTATTTTGAAACATAAACATACTGCGTCGGTAATGTAACACGGTGTTCATACAAATCCCCAAAGACGGAAAATAACTGGATTAAAATCAATATTCTCGACTCATCATCTCTGCGTCGGTCTTCCTCGTTTGAAAATCCCTCATACCCATTAGCGGCATATCTTAAACTTCGAGAGAAGACGATCATTAAATCTCGTTAATTGACGTAATCTCCGTCATCAGCGCGTTAAAAGGCTCAGCTGTTAATCGCTTCTGCCTCGTCGCCAAGTTTTACATCTGCCGCGTGCCGCATCAGCCCTTAGCCTCTGTCGAGCAAGCAAGCAAGCAACTTCTGTCGACTCTCTTCTCTAGTCAAATATACTCATCCTTCGCGTCTTTCCTCTAATTACTCGGTTTCTCCATGACACTCTAGCTTGCTGCGGTTACCTTTCGTTACGGCCGGGCCAACTTTTCACTTACCTTCACGCCTCGGGTTTTCCTGCAAATAACATCCGCAACTCCTATTATAATTCGCGTTGATGCCTCTCCAGACGCGCTAATGTATACTATCAACACTGTCTGTGCTGTTTCGTCGTTATTGATCCTTTGATATCTACGTCATTTATATTCTTGTAGATCAAGCCACGTCTAAATTAATTAACAAAGCCTGATTTTATTTTTAGTGCTCGATTAAAATTGATAATTCTGGATGTGATAATTAATGCCTTTGTTACAACGGCCAAAAATTCAACGAGTCTTCGGCATGTTCATTAAAATACACCGACACTCGAATCGAGTCTCTTGAACTTCATTCGCAATCCAGGCCTGACCTTGGATAACGCGCTATTACTAACTGGCTCTCATTACCGGAATACTTGGCAAAGATTCTTATCCGATACCTCCTTTCCTTTCCCATTTTCAGCTGATCAAGACACGGCGCTCTCGAATTCTCGTAATCTTGCCCCGCTTAACCCTTGAAATTTGAAAAGCCGAGAGAGTCGTTTGAAAAGAAAAGAAAACCTTTACAATCGGCATACTTCTGTTTTATCCTACTTATCCCTCTTTCCGCTCCACTTTTAATCTCATGCTCGATTTCATTCCTCGTCGTCGAGGCTGCACACTTCTTTATCTTTAACGCGCCTTAATTTTCATTTCTTAGCTCTCGTTTTCCGCACTTACTTTCTTCGTTCAACAGCCAATTCTATCGCCGGGGATTTTTCTTCAACCTCGCGCGCGCCGTATTGCACCAAGTTTGTTCCCACTTTTATTATTATTTTTTTTTTTTCATCGATCGCTTTTATTTCTCCGACGAAATTCGCATTTCGGTATGAGAAACCCGAGAATCTAAATATTATCCAATGCGAACGGGAATAGAAGGGGTGGAGGCGGAGCCGCCGGCACTACTTGTCAATATTAACGAGGTGCATTCGGTGAAATTTTTAAGCCTTTTCACGCAAAAATATCGCTTTGAGGTGGAGCGTCGTAAAATATTAAAGTTGAAGTTATCGGCTACTGCTGCTGCATTTCCGCGGCAATCTTGGCACTGCAGCGAGAGAAAAAGAGAGAGAGAAAGAGCAGAGCCGCCTTCAAACCATTCTATTTCCGTCCGAATCTCAGCTTGAATGAATTATTCATCTCGCGTACGACTTACTTCATTCGGTATATAATGCTCTCATTTTTCTCTCTACCTCCCTCTCCCTCTTTTCATCCTCGCTCACCCTCGCTCGCTTTCTCCTCAATGATAATGAATAGTTATCAGGTTTCACGATATTATGCCTGGCCTCCATTGTCTGCTCTTTAATTTTCAATTATTCCCTTTGGAAAAAGATTATGGCTCGTCTTATTTGCAGATAAAATTGATACTTATGATGATTTCTCGTGCAGTCCGTTGCTTCAATTTTTGAAGAATACAGAGCTTAATAATAATAATGCAATTTCATCGAAAGATTTCATTCGCGATGATAATTTCATAACTAAACGCAAAACTTTAAATACACATAACAATGATTCGGCTTACCAGCAGACACAAGAGAACCAAAAAAAATTAGTTGGCATAACGGTCACTTTTAAAACTAGATCGTTCTCTGATCGAACAGTCCAACTGACATCAATATTACCGAGAGTCTTATAAGCGGCTGGATTAATGCGCGACAACAATGGGCGAAAAGAAAGAAACAACAGTCGTAGAAAATGTTGACGCTCGCCTCGTATAGCAGAGAGCAGGAATTGTGGGTGAGAGCGTTGGGGGCCTTGGGGTCCATCGGCGGGCTGGAAATTAATTACCAACTTCCTGCTTTTCTCCCGTTGCCGCTAGCGCGCGCGCAAGCTCACTTGTTGACACGATTAAGAACAGCGGCAGTTCCTATTTATACCCGCTTGCCGGGCCCCTCAAGCGTGTATTTGGCTTACTTCTCTCCTCTCACTCTCTCTCAGCCCTACTCCCAGAGCAGGCCATGAAAGCCTGTTTGCGCGTCTCTGAGGGTGGTTATAGCTTGGGCGAGCGCTCGGAAGAGGCCTCTCTTTGATTAGCGGCTGGAAAGGAAATCGATACGCCTCGAGAATCGCCCCCCTCCCCACCTCTCTCTCTTTCGCTCGCGCAGCTTCATTGGCATCGCGTGTCCCCTGACGCTTACGCGCGGCTCTTTTCTCCATCAGCCGCGGCTCGTCTACAGCCAGCCCCGATCCAGTCCATTCCTTTGCGAGAGGCTCTCCTGGGAAAATTGCATGCCTTTCGCTGTATCCCCTGATCCTGCGGATTCCAGGAGCTCGCGGTCTTTGCGCGAGCAATTGCGGTTGACCGACCGCACTAGCTCCTCTTGCTCTGTTTATCCAATGTCTCTTGTGCCCGAGCTATGTGACATGTTTTTTTCTTTTTTTCGCACGACACACTGCAATGTAAAGGTCCTGTTCAGCAATTCGACAACTGTTTTTCCTCCGAAGAACCAAAGTTATTTCCAAAGAATGAAAATAACAGTGCACCATGAGCGCTAAAGAAAAAAGCACCAGCTTACAAGAATCGCGCTCCGCATGCGACCTGCAAAGATTTCGGCTTATATCTCTCGAGTGCAAGACGTTTATAAAACCGAGGAAGGCTAAGAGGGTGAGCGTGCATCGATGGAAGCCCCTGCATCCTAGCCGAAAGAAATCGAGCAATTTGTCTCGCCTCGGTCTTTCATCTCGGCGCCTCTCTTCTGATTTCTTCGGCTCGTGCAACCTCCCTCTCGTGCTTTTCTAAAAATCGCGCGCTCTTACTCGCGCGAGCGCCTCATTTTTCACCCACCGGACCCCACCGCGTAATAGTCTCCCATTTGTGACTCGGACGCTGTGCTGCGCCCGTGACAAAGCGAAGGACGAACTCGACTTTTCTTCGCCAATCGACGCCGATTTCATCCGCAGTGTACAGGTGGGTCTACCGAGTAGACCCCCTCGGCCAATGATGGTCTCTCTGATTCGAGAAAATCCAAGTTCGAGCTCTCGAAAGCTTGAATTGCCAACAATTTCTCTCTCCCTCTCTCTCTCTCTCTCTCTCAATATTTTACCTGACTTTTTTTTCATAGATTAAAGCTCGTTTACTTTGCTGGTTTAAAATGAGGGCGAAAGTCTTTTTTGAAAATACAGGTGACTTTGTATAATGGCCTGTACTATGTGATTTTCTGAATTTTCATTTTTTTTCAACTCGTTTTTATCCTATATGATTCCTGACTTTGTATGAGCACGTGTGCGGAAACTTTTTTAGTTCGTTGGTCTTTGAGCTGTGGAAATCTACTTAGTGAAAGTTGCTCTTTCAATGCTATTGAAAAAAGTTATACCAGCATATATACATATCTGGCATAAGGCTTTTATGACTGCTAGTTTTTTATTACTCTATTTTTATCCATTAGTAACGTAAATATATCAATAAAATAAATGTGCATTAACCCGTCAATATCTTTTTTTTCTATTTACGGTTCATGAAAAATGATTTTTGCAAGAATTTTATGAAAACCTTTTTACGTTTCGCTGTAAAAATTTCCAATATTATAATAGATATAGGATAAAAAGTGTGAGTAATCCGGAAAATGTAGTATTCCCATGAATTTTATCATAATTTTCGAATAATTTCAAACTAAAAGCGTCGAATTTCATTGCACTTCGCATCACAATTATCGTTAATCTAATAATCTAATTATCTTTCGGCTGTACTAGGCTTGCCAATGAATATGAAAGCACAAAATTAATCTTCCACTCGTCAAAGCGCTTTAATTAAAAAAAAATCTTTCGCCAAACCTTTGTGAAGCAAACACAATGGATTATCGTTAAACCATGAATTAGACGCGTAAACAAGATCCTAGCCACACGAATACTTGTAAAACTCATCAAAGTTCTTGATCAAACGTGTCGTTATGTATTCAGTTTGAGGCCAATACCTTCGAGCTCTTCACTAATGTTGTCCAACGATCGATTATTTACGTAGATAATTGCATGAGACAGCTCGAGCTTGTAGTCGGGGTATTAAGGATTACCAATAAAATAATTGGTCTGATGCTAAAGTTAAAAATGCAATTTAAATAAAAACAAAAAAATTATGCAATCGATTTCCCTACGTAATAATCATCTTATCGTATAATTCAGTACTTAATCTTCAAAAAAAAGCTTGAATATTGAAGAATCCAAGGAAAATTGGAGCTGTTGGTACTGGGAAAAGGAAGCGGAAGTCACAGCCGGCTAAGCCCCTTTGCCAAGAAGAAGACAATTTTAATAAGACGTCAGGGATGAGCCGATGAGAGTATGAGAGAAGTTAAAAGAAAAGCCCTGTCATGGAACAACCATATCAAGAATGTTGTGGAGTCCAATTCGCTTGACAGAGGCTCGGCAACGACGATATAGGAAACGGATATTCCAAGGCAGCGGGAAATTTACGGGAATACCCGGGCTGAAAAGTTGTTCAATTACAAGGAGAGAGTTGTGTACAGCGCAAGAATCCATCGACTCACTAGCTAGAGTTCCTTTGAATTACTAACGTTTGCGAATGAATTTCAAATGAAATTGTTGCCGGAGAATTTCGTAAGATCATTGAACGGAGATATCAATACTAACCGTCGATTTTGATCGACGTACTTTGTTTCATACATTGTAATTTGGAATAAGAATCAGATTGTTTAATGAATAGAGGGTAGACAAAAAAGAAGGTGAAACACGTCACGAGGATTACTCCTTATTCGTATTATAACGGTACAGGAGTATTTTACCATCAACTAGTCCTCGCTTAAGGCGGAATGACATCTGTATTGTTCGCACGGAAGGAGGGTATCGCATCCGATGGGCAATTTTGGCGCGCAAACGGGGATTAAGCTTTGTATATACGTATATATACGTGTGTGCGTGTAGAAACCGAGAGCGATCCTCGGATTAAACGTCAGCTGCTTAGATTAAACGCCAAGACGATCGAGCTTTTTCCCTCTTTTCTTTTTCATCTGATGTTTTCAACGCTTTTACTTCTTATCTTCCTTATCCAAAGTGAAAATATTCAACGCTATACAAAAATAAATGATAAATGTCGTTGAAAAAAAGATTGTTTATACGTATTGTTTATTTTTCGTATAAAATCACCTACAAAATGGGTGAACTATTGATCCAAGAACGGGAGCGAATATTTTAATTCCAACTGAAACAAGTTATTTCGACCGTTTAATTAATGCGCCTGCTATATGGAGCTATAGCAAAATTGAATGTATAAATATCAAATGATAATGATAACGATAATAACGATGACGCCTCTTGCCACACTGTTTAGTCGAAATTATTTCATGCCGACCGCAGCGCACGGCCTCATCAGCATTTCACTTGAATTTCACGAGTACATTGTCGTCATCATCATCGCCATCTTCGACAGAGAGGGAGAGCCGAAGCTTTGACATTAATATAC
Organism: Anagyrus pseudococci; assembly: GCA_030522585.1. NCBI lineage: Eukaryota > Metazoa > Arthropoda > Insecta > Hymenoptera > Encyrtidae > Anagyrus > Anagyrus pseudococci. The sequence goes on along the minus strand of JAPYYQ010000154.1, from coordinate 74,022 downwards.
AAGCGTATCTCCATTTCCAAGTCCGCAGTCTAGTTATTCCCAAGCGAGTCAAGGACTGAAATTCCGTAGCATCGTGACGTAACCTTGCACGCCGCGAGAGAGAGAGAAAGGGAGATCCCGGTGTAACCCAAAGGGGCGCACTCAATAAGACCGCAGAAGCAGAGACGAAGAACACCGATTATTCTTAGCTCATGCAAATCGCAGCCTCGTCGCTGTTAACTTAACCCGGCGACACTTTTGTCGCGATATATCGAGTCGAGTGTATAAATTTTTACAAAATTTGCAAAATACAACAACGGATGAACATCAGCCGAGCTATTTAGATATATTTACAAAACTGCAAGAGAGCACGCGTAAATTTTGGGATGGTCGCGTGTAAAAAAGAAAAAGAAAACAAAAGGTAACAAACGGCTCTCGCTGCGAAACGCGGCTGTGTAAGCGCGCAAAAAGCCCCTATCCATTTCAGTCGCTTTCAATACCCTGCTCTCGCGGACTCGTAAGATTAAAGAGCACAGAACGCAGCAGCCTTTCCAGTCAACCCGTCAATCTACGACGAGACAAAAATGATGGATCCCCATGCCCGAGAACTCGATATACGTCCGGACGGCTAACGAATACTCTCTCCCTTCCCCCCACCCCTGTAACTTCCTGACTCAACGAAGAGAAGTTTGCATTTTTCCGATTTAGAGCGGCAACGCGTAGCTCCTGCGCTTACTGCTATTTTTTGTTTTCATTCGAAATTCGCTGTTTCACGGGATACTCGTCGCTCATAAGCGGTTACTCTTAGTTGACCTTTGCCTCACAAATACTGGTACATCCTTTGCTTGACAATCGCGGCGTGTCACGCGATACGTTAATTTGTTTAAGCCTAACAAGAATTTAGCACAACAATGTAGTAGTTGCGTAAAATGCCTTGGGAAAAGGTTAATCCATTAGGTTCAAGCCCGCATTAGAGCTGAAGCGTCGAGCATGTATACAGCTGTTCTCCGGAAACGTCAGAAAGCCTCGGGTGTTAGAGAGAAAGAATCCGAAGGTATTAAGCCTAGACTTGTTCGGGGCGTTCGACTTCTAGACCAGAGGAGCCAAGGGAAATAAAAGACGTAAGAAGTCAAGGGGGGTTGGAAGGGGTCAGAGGGAGCTTATGCCGGGGTGATCGATGAAACTGCGGAAAAGGAGGGTCGCTCGGCCAAGTGTTGGCAAAGGCTAGTCAACTCCGGATGGGCTTTTTCGTCCGGGGCCTTTCATCGCAGCGCCCGCAGCCTGCGCGCGAAATTTCCTTTGTCGCGGCTCGCCGAGCAAGTGCCGGCGCTACAAAGGGGAGAGAGTCGACGACCCCGGCAAAACCGCGAGTCGCTTCGTCGCTTAACGACTCGCCCGCGCCAAAGGGACGAGCTTTCTCTCTCTCTCTCTCTCCCGTCTAGCCTTTACGAGCCTCGTTTTGGTTTTTAACTTTTTACAGAATCCGAGCCGTGCTTTTTAGCCGCCGCCTACAACTGTTAATCTGCGCGAGAGATACGTGCTTTCGGTAAAACAAGCTCGAGAATCGCCATGATTTCCAGATACGCTACAGTTACGTCGTTGTATTTGCTTTCGAGAGTTATGACGAGAGCCGTATATCTTTGTCGTTTTAATCGTGTTGCAATAACAAAGGAGAGAAAGGTATTGCGTAAAAATTCATAAACGTAATATTGTTGGAAATCAATGAATTACACTGTTACCACATCTGCTATAATTTTGCTGAAAACCCCTTATCTTTTACAGTTTATGACGTACACGCGATATTACGTTACAGCTGTAGTAGTTCGGATGTAACAATAAAAATTAATAAAAAAGGAGGGGAATGGAAAGTGCTCTTTTCAAGTCGAAGCGTTATAAAAAATAAAGCTTATCCGCGCTAACAAGTGCTAATCAGTCTAAGATAAAATGAATGAAAAAAAGTCGAAGAAGAAGAAAAAGAAGTCGAAGGGAAATTTAATCCCCGATGCAAACTCCCGTTAAAGCCCGTAATATCCGGCGTCTCGCGTTTCAATTTAATGTATATAGCCCTATGAAGCGTTGACGTCGCCCGAGGGCTGCCTTGACAGTCGACGTCGACGCGTGTCCGACTTTAATTGGGTCATCGATGAAAGCCAGCGCATCGACACGTAAAAACTTGACAGGAGAGAGAGAGAGAGAGGGAGCCGCTACATGTTATACATGTACTCTTCGTTGCCAAGCTCATCTTTTTACAGAAAGCAGCCACTTGATGGCGAAATTTAATGCTAATTATTTCTTATCGAGCTTCAAGAGCCGTCTGTTAGATAAACTTTTCAAACCGTAATAATAAATTGAAAATAGTTAGAGTAGCTTCATAAAATTATTATTAAAAGCGTCTGTTTGCAACATTTTACAATGTGTTTTTTTTTCATCTTCTCAATATTTTCTTTCTTGCTCTATTTTGGGTCCATTACAAATTTAATATAAAAATGTTATATTAAACAGATGTTGCGTGAATTCCTCTTTAGTTTGGCGGTGCACAGACGCACGTAGGGAATTTACTGAAGATTAAAGACATTTCTCGTAAATAATTTCATATTTTAAATAGTGTGCGTAAAAAATTTTTAGAAAATATAAAATAACGCAAAGCGTAATAGAACAAAACTTACGCTATGAGGAGTACGCTTTGTTTTCTCGAACATTTGCATTTGTAGGATCCGCAACAAAGATTTTTACCGTCCTGTAGGTTTCCTTCTCTGCATCCCCACGGTGCGTTTTGATCAACATCTTGAGGTTGCAAGCATACTCTAAATAATAATAAAATCGTAAAACAGTTTTATAATTTTTAGTAAAACGTATATACATATTATACAATAGTGAGTAACTTACGATCGGTTTTCCGAAAACGGAATGCAGCTGACAATGGTAAATGTGATGTACAAAAGAGTTATGGCAAGATAGATAGACACTAAAAATAAAATATTATTGCAGATTTGATTTGTAATTTTAGGAAAAAAATACTTTTTTCCATTTTCAAGACAGATATGTGGATAAAATATTTTTCAAAATTTTTACTTACAGCGGTTCATGGTTGCAACTAAAACGATTCTACGTTTCCGGTTGACGTTGGGAGTAAACGGCTATTTATCTTGAAATCTTTGGTTATTTTTAAACCAACAAAAGATTTACGTATGGTTATAATGTTGTTCCATGACAAATAGCAAGTGTTACATTGAATGGGTTTAAAGTGTAAATTTAAATTTATAAAACAGTTACTTTTTTGTTTTTTTATTTCTTATTGCGGTCAAATGAGGCAAAAAATTTACAGAGTCATTCTAACGAATAAATCTGAAATAAAAAGTTTTAATAGAATCTCGAATTAACGACTTTATTTTTATTATTTTCCGGCATATTACGATTCGTATTAATTTAAATCGGTATATTTAATCAGTCAACAGTTTTATCAGTCAACACATGTTCTTTGTAAGAGTAGAATACACGTCAGACCATAAAATTGACGATTTAAAATTACAACAAGCAAGACTGATCGAGAATAAAACGAAATTCTTCTTTTATATTAATAAAACTTTTATTAATAAAACTCGAAAAAAAAAAGAAAAATGAATTCACTCGACCACGTTATTTCAATTTAGATCTCTTATCGCAACAGAAATATTATCATGCTATTCCGAATTGACGTATAGCTGTCTTTAAACGAAAGTCCTCGAAGTAGAAACTACACCGCTATTAAGAAAGTCTCGTCCCAACGAAGTGACTTCTTATTGTATCTCAAAAACCAAGCTCGCTCGAGGCTTAAACTTCGCAAACTCGAAATTGAAGAGGTCCTTGGAAACTAATCAAAATGATGCCCCATCTTTCTCTCTTTCTCTCTCACTCTTCTGTCTTTCCGTTTCAAAATTCGATTTTACGAAGTAAAAAGATCTAAAAATCGAGGAAACGACGCTGCCGGAATGCTCTGCGTTGTATTACCTTCGGCGCAATGGTGTACTTCAAAGGACACATATTTTGAAGTTGCCTCGAGGAAGCGAGCCATCTATTTATATTGCTAGCTTCGCTCTATCCATTTCTCCTCGACTAAGTGAAAGTCGTATCGCTATTTTCAAGTGTTCGAAGATACTTCGATGTACGTATACCAGAGATAAGTGTATTTCAAAGTCAGGTCGAGTTTCAGCATTACTCGCTATCACTCGAGCATCAAACTCGAGTATATCAAAGTTAAAAATAAATTAAGTGTACATTCACGCTCTACAAGATGATTGAAGACTGTTACTTTAACTACTTTGAGTAAATTTATCAGTTATTCATTTTCTATGAAGATTCCTCATTTTTTAAAAATAAGTACAAGGTGAACAATAGATTAGAACAAAAAGCCAAAAAATACAGCCATCGCATAATCCAACGGGCAAGCAACCTACACATGCCGAGGATAAAATAAATTTTCATCCGGCAGTAAACCGAGAGCATCACTTGGTAAATCGATGGGATCATGCAGCAGAAACGCTCCGTCATAGCGAGAGATCGCCGATGAATCAGCGGCCATGAAAAGAAATAAAGAAAGAAAGAGCCAGACATTTTGTACGAGACCGGGTGGGTAAAAACGAGTCGAAACGAGCAAACTGCCGGCGTCTCTCGTACACGAGCAGGAGAATGACTGGTCAGGTGCTCCGTAAATTTCAGACTGCTATAGCCTAGGGTGTGCGTTAGCCGGTACGATTTATACAGGCGCTGGTGCATCTTGTCTCGTTGGCTTGTGCGTCACACTTGCGGCCTGGCTCTTGCTTGATAATGGAAGCCGAGGATGAGAATGGAGGTGGCACGGCGTTTGTAATCTCGCCTTGTGCCCCCGACGTTTTCGCCACTATGCCTTGGTTTATGGAGTGAGCGTATAGTACGCAAGCGCAGCCCGGCCCACGGGACCCACGGGGTATTACCGCGCGACGGCGATGCGATGATATTACACGCGACGGCACGTGACTATACTGCCGCTCTGTTACACGGCTTCGAGCGTAATTATAGCCATTTCAAATGTTTAGTCGTTAAGGAATAGCCGAGCTAGCTTTCTCCCTCTCTCTACCTCTTCCTGCTATCTGAGTTTAGCAGTGTGTTTGTTGCTATATAATAAGGCAAATTTCTCGCTTAAAAATGTAACGACGTTTCTCTAATCGATTTCGAAATGTCGAATTACTCACTGATAATATTATACATCGACCGTATACACCAGACAACTATAAGACTGTATAGGTATAGAAAAGCGCACAGACTATTCGGATCCCCAAATTTCAATCAAGCGGACAGCTTTTCCTCGTATTCGGATACGGTTTTCGATACATAGTAAACTGTCCCCTTTCACGTCAGACAATTTGGAAGAAGAGATGCTCAAAAAGTTTTTCCTCCGTCTCGCGACGTTTTTACGCATGTGTCGACAGGCAGAAGCGGCAAAGCATCGACACGCGCGGCGAGAAAAGTGGCAGTCCCGGGTCCGCCTTTGTTCGCAGGTCGGAAATTCCTCGCCAGCGGCGGCGTTCCCATCCGCCCATATATTTGATAAGCCGAGGCCTCCTTCGGGCTTTTAGGACCGCCCACATAGGAATGCGGGGCTCGTCGTCCTGCTTCTGTATACCTCCCGGGCACTTTCTCCCGGAATTAATGAGCTGGGGCCAATTGCTGTGAGGGAATATTTGTGGCCTGCTTTCCATGAAAGCCCACGAATGCGTCGTTCGTGCGGATCGATTTTTCTTGGCTTGTGCCCCCCAAAAAGGAGGAAAGCCAGAGGAAGCCTGGCATTCGCCTATGAGTCATTACAGGTATGACGTTATATAACGCTGGCAAAAACACTTGCGCCTTCTGCGCTTATAGCTTGTTACATGAAAATTCGTATACAAGGTACTTCATGCGCGTATGCACGTGCCCCGTAGCTCTGATTAACGGAATTCAAGTTATAAGAGTATGTGCTGGATTATATAAGTGAATAAGGGAGAGGCGAAGGAAAAATTACTTAAAAATAGACGAAAAATTTGGAGAAAGAATGCAAAATCAGATTGGCAAATGGTAGGAATGAATTGGGAAAGAAGTCTTTTTTATTTATTTGTGTGGATATCAAATTAAAGCGCGTTGCAAACTTTTGATAATACGAAGAAACAAGAAATTGTAAAAGTAGCTCGGTAAAAAAAAAGTAACGAGAACATGTGTTTTAAATGATAAGTAAATCTAAAGAAAAATGCGAGAATAAGACCGCATTAAACGAAAGAGAAAAACTTTAACAGCTGTGCTTTAAAAAGTTTAATGAACAAAATAACAATTTCGTTTTATATACCGAGTTTACGTTTTTTAAGCGACTTATAAGGTTTGTACAGCGTGGTATTTATGGGAGTTGAATTTATCTACTGGTGCAATTTCGACTTTTAAGCGTTTCAATGAATTTTTTAATTTTACAAAAGTTTATTGCCACGGTAATGTTTTTTTCTAATTTAAAGTTTCTATTTTATTATTGTTTTATTGTTAATTGCCGGCTCGCACTTTAACGGCCATAAACGGCAAGTGCGTTTAAAATTTTTTACTACTCTAAAAATGTTTTTTATGAAAATTACGAGCTCCAGGTTAAAATTTAAAAAATTCACCTATTTAACCGCAGGAGCGTACATTCTGCGTACGTCGTCCTTTGTGACTTTACGTTCTTCTAATATCTCTTGTAATTTTTTCTCTTACGTTAATCCGCACTTTTTCTTATTACTTCTTTGTGACCGTATTCATTTTCTTTGTTTTCCACCGCTGCTATTTTTAATTTCTCTCCTTTTTTTTCCAGGTCGTTTTGCATTTGTATTCATAAGTATTCCAGACTTATTTTCCAACATTTCAACTCGACGAATTAGCCTGAATAATATTTGTATATAATGGGGGGGGGAGGGGAAAGCACAAAAAAAATGTGTGTATATCATAAAAAAGAAAAAAAACGTACTACCTGTTTTGTTGAAATGAAGTTAAATGTTTTAGGAGTGCTATGTATATAAGAATACGCAACACGAAACTCAGAGAGTCTTTGGCATCTAAAAATTTAATGCTCGGAAAATGTCTGGCCAAAAATATTCTCCCTCGAGATGAAATGCCCCGATCTTCTAAGCGCCACGGCGAGATAAGCCTTAAACGAGAGCAAAATTCGACGCGGCCAAAAGTAAATTATTTCCGCTGACGTTTTCAACCGAGCGAAACGTAATCAACGTTAAGCCGCTTAAGTTGCCAAGCTCTAACGCTCCCGAGATTCGATGCTGTCGAAAGATAGATTTGAGCTTTTTACCCGGCAACTTCAATATCTCGCCCCGTTCTTTTTTCCCTTCTAATAATAGCAATTGGAATTTCTCATGATGTATTGACGTACAAAAGGTTCATTATTCTTCAAAATTTCGGAGATAATAACTATTTTAAATGCAGCGGAAAAGAATTAAAATTTTAAAGCAATTATGTACAAGCTGATAAGCACCTATAAATTTAAGATTAATTCTTGAGTTATGTGAACAAACAAATTACTTTTAAATTTCAGTAAAATATATTACGTAGACCTGCCATCCTTACACTTAAAATATACTTAATTACAATATGATTAATTGCAGACGGTAAATAAAAAGTAATTTTGCAACAAATCTTGATACTTAATTCAGATTCATACTTGAACATCAGAATTTCATCGAAAATTTTCATATATACTCGCGACAATTCGTCGATACACAAAAACATCCAATAGTTAAAAATATCGATTGTTGTCACGAACAAAGGAATATGCCATCTATACCAAGCCGTAATGAACCAACGCATAATTCGCCCCTCAACTTTTCGACTTCCAGCAAACGATCTCCTACGCCGGAGCGCGGCTCCACTTTTCCGGCTTGTTATTTGCCCCGGCAGCTGGCCTACCTCCGCAATGCTGCCTTCGATCGAGGCAAATAATCGTGCCAACGGTCGCGCCCGGGCTAATTCGCGTAATCAGTACTTATCCTACGGCAAGCTCGGGTGGGGGGGGGGGGTTCGAACGAGCGATCAAATAATTCCGCGCGGTCGCGGTAATTGACGCGCTAATAGAACTAAAGAGGTAGCCAAGCCGGAAACGCGTTGACTCGTCGGGCCTAATTCTTCGATGATGGATGGTGCCGTAACGCCCATTCGAGTCAATGCCTGATGATTAACTTACGAATTGCTTTTCCAACTTAAATGATGCATTGATATTTCGCTGTGACTCTGTCGTCTTTTCTCTTCTTTTTCATTTCTAGATCCTGAGGATCGATCGGTTAATTGTATGTAAAGGTTTATACGTATTATCTTATACCGGTTAATTTGATATGGCTTGTCGCAAATGCATATTGATTGAGGTTTATTAAAAAATTAAATCGTGTTATTTACAAATCCATCGATCACCGTCATAAATCTTCGCGGAATAGAGGAAATATAATTTTTCTTCGTTTTTTTTTATTATTCCTGCATTAATTCTAACTCTTTTATTTGATTTTGTAAATGATGAGTCTGTATGGTAAATTTATTGATTAGTTTGCGCAATCGATAATTTTAAACATCTGACACTTGTCCGACGAATTTTTCATATTTTATTCGTAGTATAAAAAGGCCGTAAAAAATTAAAAATTCTACCACTTGTTTCGCGGACGAATAAATAGTGAGATTTGTATTAATACCATGGCCGGCCGTAAGTACAACTTATAAAATAAATTTTCCATTTTTATTTATTTTTTTTTTATTACCATTTTTATTTTAATAAAACGTCCCATTTTTATTTTAATGATTTTTCACGCTGTTTCTTTCATAAACCTTATAATACTGATTGCAAATGAGTAAGATTATAAGTCATTAAAAAATAATTTAAACGCTTTATTTTCAGTCAGCGTTTATCTTAAAATTGCTCTTCTATGCTTGTTTTTTGCACTGATCAATTGTCAACCTGTTGAGGATAATTTACCTCCTGGATATAAAAAGTAAGATAGTCATTAGCTATAACTTTTTAAACTTTATTTAATAACTAATTAAAATTTCTATATTTCAGTCAATGTTTGATACACAACCGAAATGACTTAATTGAAGTTTATGGATGTACATTCGGAGGAATACCTGACGGTGAAAATCGTTGCTGTGGAAATTATATGTGTCATTGTGGTGAAAAGCCTGATTTCTCAAGTGGAGTGTATGTATTTTAAACTAGCACTGATTTTTTCTTTCGCTTACGTTACAGCTCTGTTCTCTATTAAATCATCCGTTTTCTTTCAGACCGTATTCCAGCTGTACCTGCGAATTGCCGTAAATGCGATCCTATACAAACACGTTAGACTATTCAATATTTATATTTTAGATCTTAATAAAATGTATATTTCTGTAAATTGAAATATTTTTGTGCTTTATTCATTTTCTTCTTATGTATTGCAATACCTTTCCACTGTGTAACATTAAATTACCAGTTAACATTACACTACGATTTTCCAATGTCGTTTATGATCATTAAAATAAATAGCGATAAAATTGTCATAATGGAAACTTAATACTCATACAGTCATCTGTATTTAAATGATTGTACATAAATTCAATAAAATGTGTTCAAAATAAAACAAATAGCAACCATTTAAGCATCGATATCACTTGGTGTAATAAAACCCGACATTCCGTCGACCTTTGATAGCCAAGTTAAGGCAAAAAAAAAGCAAATAGCTAATCGAGAAAGCAGAGCAAAAAGGACGCACGAGCATCGGCGCACTCAAAAGCGAATGGGAAGAGGCTAAAATCGAGTGAATATTCGTCGCAGATAAGCGCCAGCGGCATAGCAAGCCCACCGTCGCACCTTGTTCCGGAAATAACAAAGCTGCCACTAATGAAACCGTCAAACCCACCGAACGAGACCATAAGTGAAAAAAGCCAATTGAGATTAGTTTTTATTTTTTTTTTTTGCGACGTCCTTTACCGCCGCGTGGCCCTGATTGAACGGAAATCTGTGCGGATAGCCCCCCGTCTAACTGATGCTATTGCTCCTCTCGTCAGATCGGCTTAACTCTGGCGCTGGTGTGTTTTCGCACTAAGCGGAACTTTGCCGAGCTGCAGTTGCTGATGTTTTTCGTATAGCTCCATTTTTTATAGAAAATTGTCGCTTTTTGCAATACTTACTAAACGCGCACTTATTATCGTACACTTTGCGTTTATTGGTGTTTATTAAAAAAATGAAGAATCCTTTCGCCACCTATTGCTTGGATCAACTGAAACCTTGCATATTCTTATGACACAGGCTTACCATTGATTTTTGTGAAAAATAGAAAAACTAACCCAATGTATAATATTAAATAAATGTTTAATATTACGAAAATTATGTATCATAATAATTCAACAAATTGAATAAAAGTATTTTCATATTATGAAGAACGAAACCTTTTTCATACATTTTTACAGACACGTGCGGTTTTTTTCGTCAAGTCATTCGAATAAATAATTCAGAAACAATATCTTCCTTTATTACTGCTTTATGATAGTAGATTATCTACGCATTTTAAATCGAGTTTATAATCAAAAACATATGTTTAATCTTTATGTTTCGATGATTCTTCGTGCAATGTATAAATTTAACATGTTTTATAAAATTTATTTTTCACTGAATAATAAAAAAGAAAGCATAGTCGTGACTTAACCGTCATCTTCATTTTATGTTTACAGCCAAGCTGGATGGGGTGAAGACGTACATGAGGATGAGGAGGGTACCGAACCACCTGCAGGTCAAGGTGATCAAATGGTTCGATTACCTCTGGCTCACGCAAAAATGTTCGGATGAGGAGAAAGCCGTTAGCTGTTTGCCAGGTAAAAAGCCATCCGATACATCTATAGACCATTAGCATCGGGGGGGGGGGGGGCCCGACCACGTCATTATGCCAAACCTATATATGTAGCCGAGAGCGAAAACGTCCGAAGCCTTTGGGCTTAAAATATTTGGTCGGTATGGCGACCGCCGAGGACAAACGGCACGACCGCGTACTCGTTGCGAAACGGGGGATTTACATGGAATCCGGCGTTAAAGCTCGTCTCCCTTCCCCCACAAGGGCACACGAGAGAGTGCAATGGGGCTGGGAGGCGCGCCACGGGCAATCGAACGAAAATTAAGCCTCGAGCAAAGCGCATAGGGCTTAACGATCAGCATCGGGCCGAGTGCCTCTCTGCTCCGACGCGTTCCTCGACTCGTCTACGGGGGGCTTCCCCCAAGCACATTTTCAATTATCCTTTGTAATTCAGGCGTGCGAGAGCTTGCGGCGTAATTTGGAAATGAATTCCAGCGAGCGTGCACTCATCCCTTTGAAATATTAGCGTACGAGCCTCTCTCCCAGCTTCGAGGCTTTTACGACGTTCCTTCTCGTTAAGCTATACACCGCAATGCGCGGCTTCTCCCGGTTAACGTGACTACTCGGCCGCGTCGTTTGATTTGCGCAAGCGCAAGGTATTTAAAGTGTACGCCTGTGATTACTGCCTCTTCCCAAGACTGTCCCGGTTTTGTCTTCTTTTTTACTTTTCTCTTTCTTTAAGTTATTAAAGCTCATTACCGAATGAAAATTTTTTGATTAATTGGGTTGAAAGCCGTTAAAGCAATAATTAATTATCTAGCGAGCTTGCATATTTTTCAATTCATTGCTTGAAATACACTCTATTAAGGCTATGAATAATAAGTATGCTTTATTGCATTACACTACTTACCTCCATTGTTCTGAAGTTCTTTCAGCGTCATACCATGTTTTTTTTCCTTCTCTTCCCTTTACCATTTTGATAAAAAGCACCTATTATAATGCTAAGGCAAGAAAAACGGTTTTTTAAACGTGTAGACTGCGAAGCTGTAAAATATGCTTTAATATTTTCATTGCACTTCTTCTCTGCGGCCATTTACAACAATTTTCGCCAAAATTCAGGATTTTAATTTATAAGAAAAAAAAATCCGTAGAATATAAAGTGCTTTAGATACTTCTTTTCATTATTCAAATAAGCGAGTGAATAGATCTCCAAGGGAGAAAAAAAACAATTAAAAAACGAATTCCACAGAGGAGATTGCTAATTAACACATTTTTAAAATCGGAATATCTTTAAATTGCACGGATTACTCCACATTATCCACTCGTCGTTGGAAAGAAAGAGCCATTTATTTTAATAAAAGTCCCAGCCTCAAGAATTTTAATGAAAATAACCAAGCTCCTTTATTATATATTTCGGGAAAATCCCACGTGCCTCGTGTGCGCTCACATTTAAACGTCCTATCCCTTTCCGCGCGACCCTCATTTGTCCTGCAAATCGTCAAGCTCAGTCTTGCATAACTCGCGCGTAAACCACGACGAATTACGCTCGATTACGCTTGCTATCACGAGGCTTTTCTTAGCACCTAATCTCCTTGAAAATTCACGGGTGTGCAGGAATCTCGCGAAGTAGGAAGATATTTTAGCGAAACTATTTGCTAAAAATCAAGTGAAATTCATGATTTCCAGTAAGCAAATTTTATTTCAGCCGCTTTGCCGGAACTGCTTGTCGTCAATTTGTATCGCGTGTGCGCACCTAGTTCCAGCCGCGACATCGATTATTCGTTTTCGCCGCTGGATGCATTATTTTGCTAAAGTGCCATAAAGCTTCGCTCTTTTATATTTCACGAGAATTTCTTTACGAGCCCGGTTTATTTTATACATCCATTGTCTTTTACTAGGCAATTTCGCGTTTCCTTTTATTCTCGGATGCGCGCGGGCGCTTTTGCGAAAATAATATGTAAAACAACGGCGCAACATTTGAATATTTTTCCATCGCCAAAGTACCAAACTCTGAATGAGAGAGAGAGAGAGAGAGAGAGAGAGAGAGAGAGAGAGAGAGAGCGAGAGAAAGAGAAAAAAACAATCGGTCGATCAAGATGAAAATTGAAATGAAACTTGACCAGGCGTTAATGGACCTTCGATTACGGATAACATTAAGCTTCCCTCGTCAAATCAGCCTTATAAAATGTTTAACGCACCGATAATCCCCGAACTCCCGTTAATTTCCCAGTCCCCCAGTGCTGAACAAGAAGGAAGGAAGGATGAAAGAAATATTCATTCCTCGGCGGCCGGAGAGCTTCTCCCGGGAGAAAATCGACAGGGTCAGGCCGGCTGATATCTAAGCCTTAAGAAACGTATTCTCCAGCTCATCCATAATAATAATGTTCGCAAGCCGGAACGATGAGGCTCGGGGGCTTCTTCATCTGCCCGGCGCCACTCGAATCATTTGTAATTCTCGCGTCGGCGCTCACAAAAGGAATTTCACGAACAATATGCTCTCTCTAGTCCCTTTGCTTTCCTTTTTTTCTTCTTCTTCTCTCTCTTCTAGTCGCTCATTTTCCCTCTATCCAGAATTTGATTTTTCGATCTTCCGCTCTGCGAACATGGAACAGACGTCTATTCCTCCTCTCCTTTACCCGCATCCATCTTTGGATCTCCTTCTTCCGTTCTGAAATGTCGAGGTTTGTTGACTCTCGTGGGAATGCAAAAGTCCCGTAAATTACGTCTAATTTTCCTGATACATTCCAGGCGTTCTTCTACAGGTGTACTCGGTTCTCTGCGTCGATTAATCGACACGCGAGCCTGAAAAATAAACATTTCATCGACTCTTTGTCAAGAGTAGCCGGTACATATTTATAGCTCTTTGGCATGTCACAGGATTTGACAATTCTTTGTTTTCTTTTTCGCTGATGAAAAATCAATCGACATATATCTCGGTACTTTCATTTCGAAACTTTTATGCAACATTTCGTTATCAGTACACAAAAGGACAATGTATTGTTAAAAACCAGTCAGCCTCAAGGCTACTTTCGTGTATTTCGAATAATCCACGTTATTACATATCATTTTAAACAATCCCACTGGACGGTTGGACAAAAAATGCGCATTATTCGTACAACACGCGCTACAAGAAGCAACGAGACAATCGGTAAAAATGCAACGCTTATTCTCAAGAGACCATCGGTTAAATTTTCCCTGAAAAAGACTTTGCTCTCTCCGGAAAGGTAGAAAATGTTGAAAAGTCGCGTGTCCTTGTACCGACCGAATAAAAAAAAACGTGAGAGAAAGAGAGCCTGGTCTGAGAGTCCGCATCTGTTTTTATTTATTTAATTTTTTTTTCCAGACAAACTGAAAGCGGAGATAGCGATAAACGTGCATCTCGACACGCTCAAGAGGGTCGAGATTTTTCAGAACACCGAGGCTGGCTTTCTCTGCGAGCTCGTGCTGAGGCTACGTCCGGTTCTCTTCTCACCTGGGGACTACATATGCCGGAAAGGTAAGGAAACGCTTTCTATTCTCGCTCGGCTGGCTGAATCGTCGGGAGATGACCTCTTACCTTTTATCCATTTTTTGTTTTTATGATTCTTCTTTTATTCGCCCAAGTTTATCCTTATTAAAAATCCTTTTTACGAGATTCCGTGTATTATTTGGTATACTTCAAGAGAACAAGGAACCTAATGAAAAAATCTGTCACTTTTTGGCTTTTCAAATGAAAAATTATTCCCGTTTTATTTGTAAAATATTTATTGTAAGTATTCTATTTTTTTCTATTAAAAACAAGGTAAGTCATACGTTCGTCTGTACGATAACACTGCAAACTGCCAAGGAACGTTTTTCCTCCGACCACAACCGACCTAAATAATCACAGTCTCGCGTACAAGCTATACTGGCTTTCTCTCGGTATCACATTTCGCGCGCTTCCAAAGTTACAAAGAGTAACACAGACTCGGATCCCAAGATAGCAACTTGTTTCGAACGGTGAATTGTGGCTTCTAAGAGGGCGTATATAAGTTACGCGAGCGGGTACACAGTTTATCGCTGTCCACGAGCTTGTAGATCTTAGCCTCTCTCGGTCTGACCATTCGCTGGTTTGACTACTTGTTTGTTGATCCAGCGAGAGTCCGGCTCGCTGGAGTATCGCGAGAATCAAAATAATTGGCATGAATACATCTTTGACGGCACGGCTAATCGATAAACTTTCTTTACGAATCACATTTGAATACGGCGCGTTACACCAAAACTTTCCGGATAAATAAAAGCGTTAAATAACCTCGGGATATTCTTAACGAGACGCACAGAGGCGTGCGTATCCCAACGGTCCGGATTAATGGAGAAAGGGCGAGAAGAGCAAAGTGGTATATCCGTGGATCGCAAACTATAGACATCGGAATACTCGGCATAACGCCCGGGCCCCTGGTGCGTGTACGCCCAAGCAATCAGAGCACGCGCCGAGCCAGGGCGGTTGCGCTCTCTCTCTCTCTCTCTCTCTCTCTCTCTCTCTCCTATGAAATTCACGCGTTCCTGCGTCGGGCTGTTGTGCAAACGAGCAGACGCAAGCCAGCTCGGGGAGGGCGCACAGTTCAACCGATACCAAGTCCTCGACGTTCTGGTAACGTGTTTCGTATCAAACATCAGAGGCGCTGGCTTGTTCGCGAGCAGAGCAAAACGATATGTGTGTGTGTGTGTGTGTGTGTGTGTGTGTGTGTGTGTGTGTGTGTGAAAGCAGAGGATAACGTTAATTAAGCTTTAAACAATGTTACAACAAGACTTATATGAATGACGAGATATGTGTACGTTGTTCGCAGGCGAGGTCGGCAAGGAGATGTACATAGTTAACCGTGGCCGACTGCAGGTGGTTGCGGACAACGGGAAGACGGTGCTGGCCACCCTCAAGGCCGGCTCGTACTTCGGCGAGATCAGCATACTCAATATGGGGACTGCAGGTAAAGAGTGCGGTAAATATTCCAAGCGAGCCATCGGACGTTCGAGTGTGCTGAGCCTGAGTGTGGGTGGGGGAACGCGCGGGGGGTGAGGCACGTCAGTGATGGTGATGATGATGATGGTAGTGATGATGATGATGATGATGATGATGATGATGATGATGATGATGATGATGACGTTGGTGGTGGTGATGATGATGATGATGACGGTGGTGATGATGTTGATGATTAAAGCACCCTGCCGCCCTCTCCCCGGCCACCTCCCCCGCCCGCGCCGGGACACCCCGAGACATCGATCGAACGAATCTCTTCTGATAACCGAGATTACTTGTGTCCGTAAATATGTGCGAACCCCAATTAAGCCGGTATGAGCCGACCACCAAGCACCTACAACTCTCTCTCTCTCTCTATCTATCTATCTCTATATCTATAATCTTTCTTAATTCTGTATTGAATCAGCTGTTTATGGTATAGAGTATTATACTCATTAACTACCTTCGCCTGTCGCTGGATATGCCAATCTCGCTTTTATACACACTCGAACCTGCCCCTCTTCTTTACATATCATTTTTTACGATTTCACTTCACACGCTTTTCTTTTTTTTTTTTTATTGAAAAGCTTTGATTCGTGCTTGAATTTAGACCTTTTTATAGCGAGAATAAAATATAATAATAAAATTAAAATATTTTATCTTTAAAAACGATTATTAGCAAGCGTGAATTTTTATTAAATAAGGTTGCTTTTGTAGAAATGAAAAATCAAAGCTTTTATAAAATTTTTTCTTTCATCATCATAAAACTTTTCACGAATTCAGACCTAATATGCTGTAATTCTGATATTTTCTCCTTACTTTAATATAATAGCTATTGGTTAATGTACTTTCTTTCGGATGCTTATCATATAAAATTAAAATCTTGCAATTGTGTAGTGCGTAATTGTAATCTATTCACGTAAATCCCTCGAAAACTTGAATTTAACTCATATAACTTATATATTTCCCTTACATTTATCCGCTTATTAGACTTTTAAACAATAACCTTCACTATCGTATCAAATTTTTATAAATGCACTTTTTATAAGTAAACTATAGCTTTTATGAGTCTAAATAACAATCGAGCTAGTGGCTCCCTTTTTGCATGAAACTCTATACGAAATATTGGTACACGGTAGCTACACGAACTACTTTGTTAGAGGTGAAACTTCATACTGCATGCCAAAATAAAAACTTTAATAAACTAATGCCAATTAACGCTTACTAAAAGATGATTAAAAAAATTTCTTCTCATTTCTTAGCTAATTATACATAATTCTAATTACAAGTCGTTAGATATTACATTCAATTACATTTAGATATCTTGCGTCCCAAATTGAAAGCATTCGAAAGAAATATGAGTAAGCGCGCGTCGAGCTCACTTTAATTTACCCGTACGGAAACTGTAATTAAAGTAAGTTTAATCCGACGTATTTCAATATCGTCGTACGAAACTTTTCCGACGATTAAATGTGCTTTTATAAATTTGAATTTTTAGTTTTTAAAAAATTTTTTTAATTATATCGACATCCGTTCTATGCCGCGTCATTCCGCATGTTTAATTAAATTGTTATTATGACGCGCGGTTAATTAAAATATTTGACTAGATCTATCCTAAATTGCAATTTCTGCAAAATGTATTGTAATTGAAATTAAATGTTGACGTAAAACTTTGAATTTAGGCATGATTAAAAAAAAAAAGTTTTAAATTAAACGTAGAGCATAAATAATAAATTTCTGGTTATGCAATATAATGTAATTATAATAAATTTGGCTTGTTAAACTTACGTGCATTATTAACAGAATATTTGTCCAATTACCATAAATATTAAATTACAATTATACCGTTTCTCCATCAACAAACGCATATGTCAAAAGAACTTTTCAATTACATAATTGTATATCCGAACCATAATAGCCTACCACTTAACGCAATCGGTGTAAAACATTGAAAAACACGCAAACTAACACAAAAATTACTCGAGCAAAAACAAATTTTCGAATGCACGCACGCATACTCGGCTGTATCTAATCTCGGAACAAGAAACATCCGCTTGCAGCGAAGCATCTCGCGGCAAAATAAATTCCCGGACGAAAAGAAGCAGATCGCGCGCCGAGCTAGCGGCAATTCTCTCGCGGCCGCGAAACAAGACGCGCGCGTCCACGAGGAAAGGCTGCCGCCGAGGGAAATTAGCGAAGCTACTCCCGCGACGGTACTTCAGCACTCACAACCAGCTGCTCGTAAATTGCGGATATCCAGCTTGCCGAAAACAACCGAGAGCGAGGAGATGAAAAAAAAAGACAACGGATAAGAAAAAGAAGCAACGTCGGTATATAGCAGTGTGCGCGAGAGGGAGAGCTCGAGGCGCGCGTTAACTGCACCCGTTGCACACCTATCTTTCTTCTCCTACCTTTTACCCCGAGCTCTTTCGTATCTTCTTCAACGCCAAGCGGCTCTAACCCCGCCCCGTTTTTCAACACCCTCGACTTTGCCACATTGCCACACACCGCTCGAGAGGGGGGGTGTTACCCCTCCCCAGCGTAGAAACGTGGCAAGAAGCTTCGGCTCTCTTCTTTATCGCGTCCAAGCCAAACTTTTCTGAAACGTTCGTTAAGGTTTTTATTCCGGGAGAGTAAAGCCAGGCAGGCGGCCGTTGTCAGCGTGTGTAGGTGCGAGAAAACGGTGTATTGGACAGACGTGTACGGTGCACGTGGGTCCTCTGATACACACGCTCGATAGAATGTATATATATCCCCCGACGTACATAAGAATTTCATCGTGAAATTTCAGTCGTGCGTGGATGATGATGATAGATCCGCTGGGGATATATCGCTCGGAATAGAAAGTTCGTACATATGTATGATACATCGCGCGTCTAAATAACTTGGGGCCTAGGCCAGCTGTATAGCCTGTCGATTAGACGACGCTACAGCGGCTTGACTCCGCACGAGCAAGAAAAAAATAAGAAGAAGAGAGAGAGGAGCAACGAAAAGAAAAGAAATTTATCGAGAAAAGTTTTGTATTGGGCTTTGAGTTGATGCCGGCTTATTGATTTTCCTTTTTACCCTCCTCTCGGCTGTATAGCCCGATGATGTGTTTTTCATCGCATGTTTATGAAAAAAATCAATTCATTTTCTTTTTTTCTCTCTTATATATATATACACGTACAAATTTGGGTTAAGCGCGATGACGTAAACTTTGTACTCCGTCATCCTGTCTACGGCAAATATATATCTTTTAATCAGCTTAACCTTAGCCCAATAAAAATCCCCCGATTCTCGCGAAAAACAAACCAGTATCTCAGCCAGAAGCTCACCTCCCTTCCCCTCTCTTAGCCTTCAATCTCTCCACGTGCACCGCAACTTATCGTCGAACTCGCTGAAGATCTAGCTTCTCAACGACGCGAGGGGGAGTGGGGGTCAAAACTTCCTTAGCTAGACCGTAAATTCCCTAACCAGCCCAGCACTCCCCCCCCCCTTATGTACAGCCAAAAGCGAGAGCTCTCATCGCTCAACCCTAGAGCTATTTTTGCCCAACTTCGAGAGGCGATCGCCCGAGGGCCTTGCGCGCATTTAATTTCTGCCCCCCTGCCAGTAGCGAGAAGGGCATTCTCGTCACGCCTCGCTGGCTCGGCAATCGCCCGCTATACTCGTCCCCCTGCAACATAAAACCCTTCCCTCCCCCCGGCCAACGCCATCGCTTTCTCTTTCCGCAAGCGTGGCTGTAATTTCGTAATGTCCCGTAAATTGCACGGCCCGTAGTAACGAATTTTTCACCACTTAGCCACGAGCCCGCCTACCTGCCCGTAAGTAACACGCCTGCTCGTACTAATCTCTCTTTCTCTCTACCTTTCCACGCTCCACCTATTTTTCTTTTTTTTACTCCAGCGCTGCGATCTCTCGCCTATGTATACCCATATACTCTATATAGATCTTGTGTACTTGTTTGGATTGCTTGGTAATGCGATATAAGAAGCCCTCACGATGATTGCACTTACAAAAGAAGAATTTTCTGTCTTTAGACTCTCTTTATACGTATATAGATATATACCTCTCTCTGTCTTTCTCTCACTCCTCTCTGCTGTGACTGTTTTAATAGTGGTACATAACATCGATTTTTATATATACTTATACTTACTACCTCTTTTTCTCTTGCGACATCTGTTTCCATGACGATCTATGATGTAATAGCCAATCGATTATGTGTGTACAGTTTCTTAAAGCATTGATCTTAAAAATAATAATATTACACTTTACGCATGTCGCTAACCAAAATTAAAAAAGAAAAATTCTAAAACTGAACTTAAATTTTCAATTACCGCATGATCTCTAAAATGAAAGTACATTAAACAGCACATGCTTTTATGTTGCTCATGCAAATATCTCTAGATATTCTTGAACTTGTGTAAAATAAAAAATAAAAGTCGAATGATAAAGAATTCTTAAAATTACAATTTTAACCCATTATTTTTAAGACAGACACACCGCTAACTGGGTTATTTTAACCGGACTATATCCAAGGTAAAAATAACTCCGAACAGCTGGGTCTGTTGATGATAATAATAATAACAATAATAATAATCATAATTCAAGCAGTAAGGATAACGTGATGTGTAAAGGAAAAAAGTCAAGCACATTAAAGCTTGCACGTTGAAATTCAGGAGATTCTTCTTTCTAGTGCTCGCGCGAGTCCGGCCGCATCAGGCAAATTAACGCAGTTTTTCTCTCTTTCTCTCTCTTTCTCTCTCACTCTTTTTACACGCCGATTATTAAAAGCCCGATTAAGTAGCGCGCAATAATAACGCCTGACTCGCATATTCAATATCCGCAAGTTGCGGTCATTAGGACCTGCGTACATTCAACCCTTTATTACACGAACACGCTTGCTATGTCGAGTTATCCCTGTATACTTGAATTACCTACATATCTAATATGATTATATATTTTATTTTATTATCATTATTTTTTTAGAGACACAAGTAGCGCCTGCATCTTTTGATTACGTAGCCTTTTAACTATGGATGTATTATATAAAACGTAGACGACAAAAATTGCAACAAACTATAGATGTGCAGGTTTACATACATATACCTTTTTTTCATACGTCTCTTCGTTCTTTATTAAAATTAAACGTAAAACAAACTGCAAAACGCGAAGCAATTTGCCGGCTTGAAACTGTATAGCAACAACATGGGGCGAAGGGGTAGGAAGATAGATGGGAGGGATATAGATATTGATTACATTTGACATTCGACGTTAGCACGGCCAGCGGAATAAAAAAAAAAGTCGAGCGTCACCGAGTTACGACGGTATACGCATATGTATATTTATATATACCGGGGTGTGTATATATATATACATTTTCTAACGGCGAAAAGGGGGAGGAAAAAGGTCCAGAAAAGCAAACACGAAACTGACTGCCGCTGGAAAACTTCGGCCTTAATAGAGCGCGTTCGACGCTATCGGAATATATCATGGGAGAGGGAGGCGAAGCTCTCTCTACACGCGCCGAGTATAAAAGTCGAATAGAACCGACGGGGAAAAAACAGAGAGCCGAATATCGCTGGCGGGCAGTTTACTCACCCTCGAGCGAGCCTCCCTCTGCCTCTTCTTCTCCTACTCCGGTTGTAGCGTGAATTTTTGTCTCGGCTCTTTTCCCGTTTACTCTCGTTTGACTCTGACTCTCCCTCTCTCACGCGGCTTCTCTCGATCCTTTAAATTTGTTTACACTCTACCATCCGGAATCTCGGCAGATTGAATAACACGCCGTCCATGTGTATTTTCAACGGAAAAAAAAAGATAAAGCTTTTTCGTCACTCCCGCGAGACATTTCTACGCGAGAGCAGCGCTGAGGGCTGCTGCTATCATCGACTCTCAAATAAACTTAATGACGTGGCTCCAGGACGTTCGTTTGAAATTTCATTCAGCCGAAAGACGAGGAAGTAGGAATCTTATTTTCGGAATTTTTTTCCCTTCCGAATCTTTGCCGGCAAAGACGAGCATAGAAGAGCGTCTCTGATGCGCGTGCCTAAATCACGTCGAGTGAGTATAATAGACGATGGAGCCGAAAAAATTTTTACCTCGAAATCTCGCGAGATATTGGATTATGAGCTTTCTCGTTTAACGAGCTTTCCGCGTCATTTTCGGGCTAATGAAATCGCGAGCGATTGAAAATGCTTACTTCGCTATGAAAACCCTTTTGAAGTCAATGATAATTATTTAATCGCGTTTTCTGCTCTCGAAGCATTCCAAGCGCGCGAGTCCGTCAATGAACTTCGCTCGAATTCGCGCGGCAAAATGCGATTCGCCCTCTACAAAGTTATTTATCGGACTGTAAAATCGTATTAATAGTTTTGATAAACAAACGCATCTGCGTGCTTTTGTTTTTATCAAGTTGCCCCGATAGACGCGTCACGGATTCCGCGTATTTATATCCATCCGTACATTAACCATCCAACAATAGACCGTGAAACATTAATTGCCATCGATATAAATTATTCGCATAAAAATGTATTCCAATCAGACTTTTACGACTACCTATCTATTGTGGTATTACCAAAAAAAAAGACGAGCGAATATAAATGAAATAAAAAAAAAGGAACGAGAGAATGTTCGAGATAGAAATAAACGAGCGCGAGTATTCCCTTTTAACATGTAAATCTCTTTGGCCGTTAAACAAAAAATGCGTCGCGAATAGAAAAGCGCCAGACTCGGCCTCGCTCGAACTCGTCGTTGATCTCATCGTCGCGATTAACGACTGTTTCATCTTCTCTTTCTATGAAGCAAATGGGCGAAGAAAATAAGGGGCGGAACAAAAATTCAAAAAACCGGAATTAACCTTTTTTTTAATATTACGGAAACATAGCTTTCTTGTTCGAAAAAAAAAATATTTTCGAATTTTCCATTGTACAAAGTTCATAGGGCTTCTCTGGCTTCACTAACACGTGTATATGGGGGTTTATTCGAGCGAGCTTGCGACAGAATACTGTTAAAACCCTACGAAGTTTCTCCTGACGATTGATATGTTTATTTCTTTTTTCCGAAATTTCCAAATTATCTTTTCGCTTTTTTATTCTTTTTAAACTTTGCAGTTGTAAAGAAAAGAAAACTAAATCAAACTTGGTTAAATTTGCATCCGTTTCTGTATTAAACTGAAAAAAAAATTAAATAAATGTTATTAAAAGTTACGAGCTTTAAATTGACTCTGCATATTCTTTTTAATAGAAACTTATTGCATTGAAAGTGAGTCTTGCAACTGTATTTATTTTTATATCACTCAATCGTAAAAATGTTAGCGACATTTAATTAAATATGTCTCTGTATATTCTCTATCTTACTCTACAATCTAGTGTGAGAAAACTTGCTATTTTATAATTTTTTTTTACTATTATCACCATAAAGATGTTGCGAACGCAAAATTTTCTCTCTGAAAGCTCCCTCTTATTACTAAAGTATACTATTATAGCAAATTTTAGTGTGTCACATCTATTAAATTTGTTGTCTCTACCTTTTATAATACCTCTGTTTGATAAACAAAAAATATTAATAAATAAAAAAAAATTATTATTCACGTATAAATGTACATACACGCATGCAAAGTATTGGTGCGTTTGTGTGCATAAACATTGAAATAGCCCGTAAAGCCGCTACGCTCGCGCGCTCAAATTGCACAGACGTTGATTACGAGTCTGTGCGAAAATACGTCACTTTTAGCATCGATCTGCATCTGCAAAATCATCGCTCATACACACCTCACGTATAACATCCACACTTACACGTGTTGTGGAGCACAATCAAGTAGTTTTGTAGATAAAAGAGAGATGAATAGAGCGCGGAATATTCGAAAATGTATATAAATCTATATTTTAGAGCACCAGCCGCCATCGTCGTAAACGACGATTTTAGATATTGCATGTGCGCGGGAGAGAGTTTGCTGTTAGAGTGACCTCCCCCCGTTAGATATTTACCGAGGTAAACGATAATACGACTGATATTGGAAAAATATTCAGTTTCTTTTTTTATCGGCCAATGCATATTTTTAAAAAGTTTCAAATATATCGTATCAATTTGAAAGTATCCACACGTTTATTGTAGACACACGATTGATAACGTATAAAATTCAACTTTTTACATTAGTTATTTTGAAATAGAGTTTTTGTAATGATGCTAGTAGCAGTACTTACTTTGTAAAT
The DNA here is from genome assembly GCA_030522585.1 of Anagyrus pseudococci. Classification (NCBI taxonomy): domain Eukaryota; kingdom Metazoa; phylum Arthropoda; class Insecta; order Hymenoptera; family Encyrtidae; genus Anagyrus; species Anagyrus pseudococci. The sequence continues at coordinate 50,059 of JAPYYQ010000154.1, read as the reverse complement.
ATTAATTTCATTCTAAACACTCTTACACAATTAGTTTCAGATCTAAATCGTTATCTAACGATGTATATATACATATCAGTATAACTTTGTTATTTTAGTAGTTCAATTTATCAACTTACTTCGTAACGTAAATAGTAGTATATTATACATTTCTACTTCTACATTACTTTACATCAATTTTAGTAATGCAATCCTTGTAGGTAGTGTTAAATTTTAAAGCATCTAATTATTATATCTGACAATTTTAAACAATACTACTCTCGCGACACTGGAAATTCGTATATTTACTATACTACAAAGTGAATCCTCTCATCATTATCCTTCGATTATCGGATTCTCTTTTTCTATATACATCAAAGCCAAGCCGCACTCTTTCGTTAAGCTCATAAGTTTTACATCGAGATAACGTTACTCTTGCGCGATAGCGCATTACCAAGCGTACTGTAAGGATAAGCTAATATCTCGCCACTTTCGCCAAAGCACATATGCAGATGATTAACGAAAGTAGGACGAATAAGGGTATGGGCTTATCCCCCCCTGAACCTTTTTACCCTCTATATAGCAGAGCTTACATAATAAAAACGTCCAATTTACACGAGAGTCATATTTTTCGAACGAGTAGACGAGAAAAAAATTAAGGAAGGCTTGAAATATAGTAACGAAATCCCCCAGTCCTGCGTCGTCCGAACAACTTGCTCGAAGTGCGACACTTAAAAGGACGCTTGGAAAGTCTTAGCCGAAAGAGAAGTTGGCCTCTCGCTAGCGCGAACTAGTCCAATACGAAAGAGCGTTCGTTTGTAAAACCGATAGACTTTCCCCCACACCCCCCCTGCCCCACAGCCCCTACTACTACCTTATCTCCCTTGCTTATAGCTTGCGGGCTCTCGCGCAGCCGACGGCCGCCGAAAGAGCTTTAACCAAGAGGTCCTATATATGTATAGCGGCTCCTATCCCGCGTCGACGTTGGCGGCAGGTTCACGCGACGACAAACGGTCACACTCACAAACACACACACACACGGTCACACGCACATACAAAGGAGACAGTTGAAAAACACAAATGTAGATCGAGGCCCCGGCGGGTTCGCGACGCGAAAAACGATGGCCACGACGACGACGTATTGTTGATGGTAGTCTAGAAATGTAGACGTTTGAAGCTGATTCGTTGATGACTCCTATAGTTATGTTGATGAAAAAAGTAAAAAGCAAAGCAAAAAAAAAAGAAAAGAAAAAAAAAGTATAACAGCTCGAGCGAGCGGCATTCGGGGACCATTGTTAATAACCGATAAATCGCTAAATCGACGCAGGTAACCGGCGAACAGCGAGCGTCAGGTCGGTCGGCTACTCCGATCTCTTTGTGCTCAGCAAGAAGGACATGTGGGACGTGCTGAAGGAGTACCCGGCGGCCAGGGTGCGCCTCGAGGCGATCGCCGTCAAGAGGCTCGAGAAGTACAAGCGCGCCCCACTCGAGAAAGGTGAGTGAACTCTCGGCCCTAACGTCCCTCCTTTTCCTCCTCCTACACCCGTTCCTTCCCCTGCCCCATCCTCACTCTCTCTTTCTAGCTCTATCTCTTCTCTTTTTCTCTCTTTCTTCTTTGTCTTGCGCTTCCTTTCTTATTCGCCTTGTTTCACTTTGTTTTCTCTCTCTCACCCTCTCTTTGCTGCATCTCTCTGCCTTCGTCTACTTCTTTTCTTCTGCTCTACACTCTCTGATTTCTCTACTGTTCTGTACTATACTCATGTGTGTGTCTACGCGTGCGTGTGTTTGTATGCGTACGTGAGAAGTTTTGTCTTCAAGCTCGGCCACGGGACAATTGCTTTTTCTATACGTTTTTATTTCTTCCTTCTGTTTTCCTTTTCTTCCTCTTCTTATATTTCGTTACTTCAAAAAAAAAAAAAAAAAAAAAAGAAAAATCTCTGTGTGTACGTTCTTGGCGTATATCGTGCGCGACGTTTGTTGCTTCGAACGTTGATTGTTTGTGCGAAATTTTGAAATTGTGGCGACTTTCTTTTCCGAAGACTAAAAATTCGAGAAGCAATTGCCTTGTTTCTGTTTTTTTTTCTCTTCTTCATTTTCTTTGTTTATTATTCTGATGCAATTTGTTTTCGATTCCATCCGCAAATTGATAATGCCCTGCTGTGAAAACGTAAGTTGATTATTTGTGCAAACACAGGGTTTTATTTGAACTTTTTGATAATGAAACGTTATTTGTTGTGCCATCAATGATATTACGGATTTTTAAATATAAAATTGAATGATTCAAGTAAACACTAGTAGTGCGTAGTAAAGTATTCGCCGAAATTCGCGTATGCGAGAGATAATGGAAATTTGTTTATCAAAGACAACAATGTTGGAAATGCGTTTTTATATAATAAACAAAATACAAACAAAAATCCACGTTAATTAATTTCCGCGTTTGCTCGCAATTCGAGTACATCAAGCTATAACCCGCAACTTTTGAATAAGTTCCTAATAAACGTTTATCAGTATCTTCTGCGAAAAATTTTCTCAATTAACCGGGCGTTAATATAGCCTACATACCTCATTAACTTAAATATCCTGGAAACTCGTTAATACAACATTACGTCGAACTCCACTTACGCACAAGTAATATCCCTGAAATTCTATAGCCTCCTCAGCGTCTAACAGATACAATAATCTCCCGGTCGTAGTACCTCCTTGCGAAGGCATAATAAATTTTGCACTAGTTCAACAATCGCGCGTCGATCCAACTTTAACGAATCCAATTCGGCAAATTTAATTTCCCAAGTAAATTTAAAAAAATGCACACACTGTGTACACGATAATCTCGAGAAAATTATAAAATTACCATATTTAATTAATGCAACTTGGCCCGGCGCTATCGCTTATTCCCGGGCAACGATTAAACACGCCCCGCGCGCAGCTCTCTCTCTCTCTCGCTCGGAGAGATAAAGTTTTCCGTGCTTGGGACGAAGCAACGGAATTTCCGATGCGCGGACGCGTCCACCTGCTAGACAGATGTTGTCTCGTTCGAAACAGCCCGGGATTCGTTCATCTACAATTTATATTCGTCGCGAAGCTCTCCGATGCAACGCAGTCCAGCTTCCACCGAGTCTTAAGGCATTCTTTTTTTTTTGCACAATTTCAATCAAAATTTGCGTAAAATACAGCGCTAACGTTTTATCCGACTACGAAGCTCTAACGAAAACGTAAAATTTTAAAGGCGCAAACGAGTCTCAGTTAAATAAAGCCCTATAGCCTTCCCGTAATTCCGAAGTTAATCAAAGCTCCAGCCGCGATGCGCCAGAGAGCGATCGATAAGCTCGTCGCGCGCGTCCATCCTCGGCCCTTTATCCGCTTGCCAGGGCGAAAGTTAACCGAACTCTCCAAGTGAACTTCATGCCCTAAAGCCGACAATCAGCCCAACGATGGCGAATTAAGATCCGACTAATATCGATGCCGATGTATATCCTGCGCGTGTTCTCGCCGCTGTTACATACCGATGCATACCGAGGCAGTTCGAACTTAATAGCCAAGGGCCTGGATAATCAGACGCGCGCCTGCGCTATCCCTTTGACTCCGGCCCGAATTCCCGTGGCTTTTGGAGCCGAGCTACAGCTACACTGTCTCTATAGCTTCTGTCTTTCCCCCCCAATTCGCTTGTCGCATCGCCCATATACACACTCTTACCCCACAATCCCGTTCCCCTCTCCGCCTTTGTGGCTTCACAGGTCAGCTTTGATTGTACGGCTAGATGAGTTTCATCTTCCCCCATCCATCTCCTGTAACCCTCACTTGTAAAACAAGCTGTACTGTTCTCACTTCGAATTCGCGTGGAATCGAGTTTTTTCGTTTTGGGAGTAATTAGCGTGACAACGATAAATAACATCTGCTTATGCATAAAGGTTCTTCTCTTTGGCTGCGTCGTCACGCAGTTTCTCTCTCGGCGGATAATTAATTTTCTCGGCCAGCCGTCCGAGAGTTTCTAATTGCCGAGGCGCCAGACTGTGCGGTATAGTGATTAGCGTCGCGTAGCAATGACATTTCTCTCGGACGCCTCGGTATTGCCGTGTCGACGAGTCGTAGGGCTCCGTAGGGGCCGATCCTGCTCGATCATCCAGCAATTATGGACGATCGGTCTCTGCTATACCTGCACATATACCGACAGACATTTTTTTTTGTATTTTCGTTATCCTATACGAACGAGCGAGCTAAACGCACTCACGGCTGATGTCCTCGTTAATTTTATCAGCGAACTCGATTCGATTTGTAACAGAGAGATATGGCAAGATTGGACGAGGCGAATTAACGGGATGTCGGCGGAGCGCGTAATTGCCGCTTAATACGATTCTTTCCGAGGACTAGCGACTCTGTGTACAGTGCGAGGCATATATATTAGACGCAAATCATAATGACGGACGCTTCGGTAATCGAATTTCTGCAACATTTGCCGGACGATGGAAAATTATTCGGATTCAGCAAGCATGCGCGCCCGGATAAATTACCGAGCGGCTGACAGGTTTCGGGTTAATTAATTGCCGGGGCTAACTCTCGAGTGCTATGGGTGCGTTAATTACCGACCGAAACTATCGCGACTTTCCCTGCTGTCGCTTTATTTTATTCTACTCTATATTCATCCTTTATCTCGATAAGAAAAAAAATCGAAAGCCAACAATTTCAAATTCGGCACCGACTCCCACCCTCCGAAAACTCCGTAGTCACACGCCTATCCACAGTCTCAAAAATCCAAAAAAAGAAAAAAAAACAAATCCTCGAAACAAAAACCAAAACCAGACGCCGACTGTTACAAATGGACCTACAGACTTGCGCGCGCACACATGTACACGCATAGTAAATAGGAATTAAAGCGAGAGATGGCGAAAGATAAAAGCTGGGGCGCGTATGACTTGGGCTTCGCAGCGGCGATGGGCAGGTGCCAGAGCACACCGGGCCTCGTGGAGTCGCGCGGCCGTGTGCCTCTGGAGGAGATGGTGATCTCGTCGATGGACACTAGGCCAACGACGCGCTCGCTCTTCTCCCCGAGTCCAAGCCCTCGGAATCCCTTGCGCCCGGCCCTCCAGCGGCTGGAGGACGCAGTCCAGACGCCCGCAGCCCAGCAGCAGCACCAACAGCAGCATCATCATCATCAACAGCAACATCAGCATCGGCCCAGCCAGTCCAGCCCCGTGAGCGCGAGTAGCAGCCGGCGCAGCAGCGAAGACGCGACCGCTAGGGCTGCGGCGCAGCTCGCTGCTGCCGGACAGCTATCAACCGGACGACAGTCCACCCACTCCGGTGAGCCGACGATCACCCCTCCCTCTCGTTAATCCCGTAGACGTTGCTCCCGGCTGCCTGCGCATCCTGCATTCTCACACTTTCTCTCTTCTCTCTATTTCTCTCTCTCTCTCTCACTTTGTCTCTCTCTCGTTTCTCTCTATTTCTCTGTTTTTTATGCTCTATCTATTTCTTGTTCTATTTGTCTCTTATGGATCCCTCTTCCTACCCTACTTACTTTACTCTTCGTCTATCGCATATTCGTCTGCCCTTAGTTTTACCCATACTACTTATTACCTCCTCGGTAGGTGTATGAAGTCCAAGTTGCGATCGAATTGTTTAAATGCATTTTGCATTTTGTTGTACCCCTTTTAGATAATTTATTATTTTTATACCTATTACATTTTATTATATAGCCATTTGATCATTTGGAATTCATTGAAAAAGCATTGTTTTGTAATACGAATATTTATAACTTAATTAGATAGCATGTATTTTAAAAGACGCATTTTACAAGATTTTTTTGTTCATTTTTCATGAAATTTGTTACATCATGTTTCCATGTAACATTATGATTTTCATTATTTTAATTAACGAAGAAATTTAATAACACGGTTATTATAATTTTGAAGATTTTAATCAAGCATTTCACAAAGTAATATCTTGATAAAATTCTAAAATTATTAGCCCGGCTATTACTGTAAAACGAAACGTTAATCTCTCTTGCAAAGCTCGCTAGGGGGGCCGGATTACGAAGAGCGCGCGACTTATTTCAATTCTTATCTCTTGTTCTCCAAGTTATTCGATTAATTACGAACAGCGTTGCCTCTTGTATCTTAATAATCCCGAACTCGAACGGAAGTTTTCCGAATTCAAACAATTCGGCTGTTAATCGTACAAAAATAGGCGAAACCGCTTGAATTCACACAGCGCTGCGGCGTAATCAATCTCGCGAGGAATTTCAATCGCGAAACCATAAGGCCCCACGGCAACAAACTCATATTCCCCACCGAAATGTAATCTTGTAATTTTTCTCGGTAATCAATCAAAGTTCATACAACGTCCTGTGCGTCTTATATAAACATGTAACGAAAATTCGACGTAATCGGCGAGCTAAAACTAGACGTTATTAATGCATCGCGGCTTAATTAATTTCTACAGGATGTAACCTCGTTCACCTTCGAACCCTTTCAAGCCGAGAATACGCGCTTTGAAAACGAGAAAACTGCTGAATTACCAGCTTTAATCTACAGCGACCTTAAAACGCTAACTGGACCGACGCATTGCGAATTTCGCTTTTCAAAAAAAACAGCCCTAGTAGCCCAGGCCTCGGCCCAGTCTTGAAAAAAAATTTAACAAACGGACCGCAGACTCGCCCCGTACATTACTCGTGTGTTAATTACGTGCTTAATGACCGAGCCCAATTCGTCCAAGCCTTTGAACACAATGCGTCGTCGATTGGCCATTGGTGCCATTAGCTTGAAAGGGAAAGTGAAACGTTGAATCTTGAAAGAATGGCCCGCTATATACCCACTGGCAATCAACAATTGATAATGAAAAAGCTTTTCAATTGTTCTTTACCTTTTCAAACTTCGCGATACATACATTTTTGCTCTCGGTTCAATTTGCTGGCTCATCAAAAACGGAGAGACTACTTGTTAGCTAATCCACTTAGTTTTAACTTTTATCGTTAGCGTCAACCTTTTTTTTATCGCCACGCTTGACTCTTGGCGTGAGTTAGTAATCTGAGCATGAACAAATTTTCTCGTGCGTCATCGTCGTCGGGGTCGTACGAAATTAACGCGATCTTCAAAATGTTACTCTTAGCTTCTTTTTGTTTGTTTATTTACCGCATACAATGAGTTAAAAAAAAAATTGCTAAAAAACTTTTCGAATAGCCTCGTTTCAGAGGCTGCGAGGTGGGGTGAAAAAGAGTTGCGAGTAAGCGTAAAACAAGTGTGATAAAAGTCTGCGCTTTCTTGCCTAGCCAGCAGGTTATTTCACCGCGAAAAACTTGCGGGAGTGCCTTTATTTTTAACGATAACATTTTCTTTTTTCTTTCAAGCGGACCAGCGCGCTTGTTTATTCCACGGCTAACAAACGCTAAGCATGCGCGCGTAAAATATTCCCGCACGCAGCCGCGACGGTTTAAACGAACGAAACATTCGCTCGAGCCTCTAAAAGTCTGAAATAAAACAATTTCTCTACCTCGACGGATTTAATTTGCTTTACTTTGTTCTTTTTTCCAACACACATAAAAATTTCGCCACTTCATGCATTACCCTTCGTTTCATCCCTATCCCCCGCCACAAATCATTCAAAGACACAGCAACAACGTTCGCAGTCGAACGTGTATGACTTTCGGCAAATTTGACTCTAACCACTGGCACAATATTCTCCAGGCGTGTCGTGCAACAGCATGACCCAGCTGGTGAGCGAGGGCACGACGCCTTTGTACGGCCACGAGCCGCTGCTCGCCGAGATCAAATACCTGCGCAATCGTTTGGCCTGCCTCGAGTCCGAGAACGCGACGATGAGCGAGATGCTGAGCAAGAAGCAATCGGAGGTCGAGTCGCGACTCGCCGAGATCGAAATGCAGATTTGCGGCGGCAGCTCGACCTCGAGCGTCGAGGACATCGAGCGCAACCGCGAGAGCATCATTTAACGAGAGACCGGGCCGCGTGCTGAGCGCGGCAGCTCACGGCTTGAGCGCATATGCCGTTATCTGCAGGAGCAAACGGTAGGTCAATTGTACTATTGCAAAAAATACCGTTGCTTTTTTTTCAAAATTTTAACGCGTCTGACCGCATATTGATCTTATCTACTTACGCAATATACTTAGCATCTGACACCATAACTGCATTTCTTCGACATATTCACTTTGCTTACGTAACCAACTGAAATTGAAATAAAAAATCATTATTCTACGCAGCACGAAGGACACCGGCAGCGTAAAGGCTCAACGGGAGCGGTCCTGGAGGTGGCCGCAGCCAGTAGCGACACAAAGTCCATCGGCAGCCTGAGTCAACGTCTCTTCGAGAGCGACGAGGATGAGGAGGAGGAGGCGATCGGCGCAGGCGAGGCAGCGAGCTCTGGGGTGCTGCTCTCGTGCAACGGCTACTCGGGCTCCCAGCCGGGCAGCAAGTCGAACCTGCTGTTGTGCAGCGAGTGCGACCAGAGGAGCCGGACCTGCGGCGTTCGGCCCCGGACACCTAGTGCCTTGGCCGGGCGCTACGTCGAGGAGCGCTTTCATCACGGCTGCGTAAGCACACCAATATCCTATTTCGCCCCTCTCTTTTTTTTATTATTTTTTTTATTTATTTTTTTTTTCAAATTGGCGCACTGCGTAGTGTCAAGCTGCGATAACTGTGATGATTCATCGGTTTCGCGTGGCCAATTAAAAATCGGCAAGTTTTTAATAAACGGCGAATTGGCAATTTTGAACAAAATAGAAACGAGAGGGAGGATTAAAAAAGAAAAAAAAGGAAAACAAGTTATGACACATAGTTTCGCCCCTCGACACGCGCACGCAGCTGTGCGCGCAATATAGCCCGCGCGGACGCAAATAACGAGAAGCCGTTAAAAAAAGCTGCGACAATCATTCTGCAGAATCGACGCTTTCGAGTCTTCCAGTCGGATGCCCGTACGGCATTTTAATACGATACAGTCTCTATCGCTCGGGTATTACACGACAAGAGAGAGAGAAAGCTTCCGCTAAAAGTTTAAGAGTGAGATATATACATGAATCCAAAGAATACATAGATGCTTTTGATAATACACGCACGGCCTGAATAATCATTGCCTGCGTCTTATGTGCAGTACGTACTCACTCATCTGTTGTATAAATGTCGAGATATGTTCAATGTTCACTTTGTTGTTGACGTTGAAGGGAACGAAATGCCTATATATAAATGTTCGAATTTCTTGTCAATATTGAGATTAATATACCTTATGTTGATTTTATTGATGCACTCACAACCCGTACCATTTATACCAATTATTTCAATGTAAATCCGCAATAGCCAAAAAAAATCAACAAAGAATTTGTATAAACGTAAATGAAACACTGTATCCCCTATACGTTCGCAATCACATGCGTCAAATCAACGAGCTCACTCTCACCCCGTCCCTTATAACCGTATTCTCAAAAAAAAGCACATTCAGCACTAAAACCAACACGAACACACATATAATACGCAATAACCGCACAACGGCACGAACCCCCAAAAAATCTCCATGCCAAATTCCAAACTAACTGACATACGTGTACAATATGACTTAGGGCCGGCCGCCACTGGAGCGCGAGGACTCGGAGGACTCGCCGGCGTGCGCGCAATGCGAGGCAAGCGGCCCGAGCAATCGTCGCCAATCGCAGCATCAATCTCGTTGCCCGCACTGCGAGCTCTCGGAGACGGACGAGGGCGACCTCATCTGCTTCAGCTGCCAGGCGGAGCTGTGCAGCGCCTGCGAGCACGGCGCTACCTCGACGACCGACGACGACGAGCAGCAGCAGCAGCATCAACAGCAGCGCCGGCAAGTACCCGTTGACGCCAACGTGCGCATACACCTCAACAACCGCTCGATCGAGGAAGAGTCCGACGAGACGACGACCACGACTACTACGACTACGGGCGAGCCCGAGCCCCCGGCTGTCGAGAGGCTCGCTACGATCGTGGAAGTCAAGGGCGACACCACCGCCAGCGAGAACGACGACGATGCCGCTGCTGCTGCCTCGGCACGAGTCAATGGCGCCCAGAGCCAGCAGCAAGCGCAACAGCAGCAGTCAACCACCAAACTGTTCAACTACATGATCGTCTTGTTTGCCTGATTCATTATGTTTGCCCGGCTGCTTCGGCTTTTGCGATTCGCCGTTAGCGCTGCCTCGGCCGCTTACGCGCCTCCTCTCCTTTTGGAATGCGAAAAATTCAGCTTATTTACTTTAGGTTTATTCTTCTCATTACAATGATTTCTTTTTTTCTTTTCTTTACACACTTATCACTTGTGTATATAGCCCATCCAACGTCCAAGTGACGATTTTTCGATAATCCCTCGTTTCTTTTCTCATCGAGTCTTCAATATTCCCAAAACGTATCACCGCCTTACTACAAAAAACTTTGACCTCCTCATTGGCAGCAATTCAAATTCTGAAAACAACTACGAAGGTCTCGCGAGCGGCCTCGATCTCGTCTCGACCAAGAGATAAAACGTAACTTGAGCGGTAAAGTTAGTTAGAGCTCGCTGAACCTCATGCATTTTAGAACGACAAACGCTGCATCATTTCTCGAGTATTAAGTACGAAGTGACCACGCCAACTGCGTCAGCAGCGACAAGAACACGCGATTCTCATGGCTTACGCGGACTATCCCATGCACGCATTAATTCAACGCACACAGGCGTGTGCAAAGGCTCGCAGATCGCGCGGACTCTCTGAGCACAGCGCTTGGGACCAACTAAGTTGCGAGGTTGGGAGAATGTAACTTTTATCACGTAACACAACTAGACACCCTGCTATTGCGCTTACGTTTCGCGATCTTGCGACGCAAGCATCGCTAACTCGATCAACGAATTTCTGTGAAGGAATAAAAAAAAAATAAAACAACAAAGCTCGTACGTTACGCAATATTTTAATATTCTGTGTCATTTTGAAAATATGTATCAATTAAAAAACGAAGGAACTTGCGTGTTTTAAACACTTCTAGTATGTAATTGTAAAATTAAAAGAAAAAAAAAACAAAAACAATTTAATCGATCTGACCGACGAGAGAAAGCCAAAGGTGCCGAACAAGCATGTAATTCGACTGCCACCTTAATTTTAGAAATAATCCTTGTAACAACAGCGTAACAGTAGGCGTAACGTATAACAACGTCATGCAGTTAGAATTTGTACGTCGACGAGCCATCAGTATTTAATCGAAGATAAATAAAAAAAAAACGCAAGACGACGTTTCAATAGACATTTTGAAAATAGCATCGAATGCGCATTTTACACATTTAAAAATTAATATTATATAATTAAGGGACAAAGAAAATAATGTAGGCCAATTCAAAAGCCCGCCATCGACCCTCGTGATAATAAATAAAATTTAAAAGTGAAATTCATAAAGATATAACTATAACAATAAAACAAAAAACAAAACAGAAACGATTAAAATTGAAATAATAAATTAATATTAATATAAATAATAATAATAAAAAAATTAATAAAGAAACGAACGGTCAATCCGATCGACAGACTGCTTGATACTTTTATATAATTCACGTGAGAAGAGGCGAGTGTACGTTTAAGAACAAACCTTTTATCATCTTGATAAAGCAATTGAACATTAGTCGGTTAGCTTCGAGAATAAAAAAAAAACAGTCAACACAAAATTGTAGCGTAAGTCGCGCGGCTAATTTTTACACATTCAACAGCGTGAAAGATTTCGAGTTAACTAGTTTAGAAGGAATAAATAGTTGACTTAGCGAGTTTTTACATGAAAGTTCACTTGAAACGAGACAGCCCAAGAAACGGATTCAGGATTATCACGTGAAATATCGTAAACATAGGACGCCATAGACACGCGATAGATCGACGAAGAATTTGCGCGTTTTTTCTACACTTCCTAATCGCATATACCCTATAAACACTTGGTATTTCGGCGCACAACTATCACATTATTAGAACATTCGTTCCTACCTCGCTTTTACGTTTAGTCAAAATCATCAATAGGTTACAATGCAATAATCAGTAATAATTAAAAGCAAACTTGCGGTCGGCATGTGGTGAAGTTAATCATGAATCATGTGATAAGGGACACGGTAAACTTAATGAAAAACAAAAATTAAACGAGACTTTCGTCTCGGCAATCTATAACTCTTTATTTAGGGAGCGTCAACCGCGGTAACACTCGACTACTCGTTAAAAAAAAATTAGTTAAACTATAGCCCAATAAATAACCAAACAATGACATTAATTTTATTCAAATGTTTATTCTCGTTACGAAAGTATTAAAATATATCTAAAAATAAATCTTTGCATGAATTATTATAAAATTACTGTCAAGCCGGTACGGTCGTTGCCACGCGAAAGTTTATAATGTAAATACAATATTGACGAGAGGCTGATTATGCGTCGAAATTTCTAGAGCAATCGAATCGAGCAAGTTTTCCGTATTGTGGCGATGCCGGAAGATTATTTCCAAGTCTATTTCGAGGCTGTTACGAGCGCTTAATTAAATATTTAAGATAAATTGTTGATTTTTTTTAGATAGCAATTACAACGAATAACGCGTTAGATATTTGCAAATCGAATTTTATAGCAGAAGAGTTGGGTAAATTTTTACTCTGTATACACACATAAACGTATATTCTATTTCAAGGCTTACGATTATTTACGACGGCTATTTTTCAATTGTTAACCGCAGAATTTTAGTATATTCGAATGAATTATTATAAAAGCTTGAGACTCATCGATACTTCTGAAAGTATATTTGTATGAATTTAAAACGATTGACTAATTTGCTTATTAAATTCGAATATTATACGGTATTATCGCTTAAGCGCGTAAACAAGAAGAAAAATTATCAGACTTATTTCAACGAGTAATAGAAGCTCTCGAAATACATTATTAATCGAAGAGCAGGATAAAATAATAAGAAGCAGTAGCCGAAAGGGGGGAAAAGCTGGAAAATGAGGATGATGCGAAGACGGAGGGGGGAAGGGCAAGGGAGTCGTAAAGAAGTGAAATCAAACACAATTGCCGGTGAAGTATTTTAATTTTCCAAACTCCTCGTTGAAACTCTCGAACCATATCAGAAAAAGTCGTTTGGAAGAGCATTATACACGTGCCTGTATATAAGCGTTGTCCGCAATTTCGCAAGTTCCGAGCGTATATAAAAATTTTAAAAATTTCTCCTCAACTCCGCGGGCGCCGCGGTATAGGTCGTTTAAGTTTGAAGAAAGCCCAAGCCGAGGGCTGTATCATCGGGCTGCGAGCGCGCCTCCGGCTCCTGCTATATGCGGCTAGTCGAGCGGAACCTTTTTTTTATCTGCGCCTCTCTCTTTCTCTTGGCCGAGCCTAGAACGGGGATGTACTATCAGAGCGTAGGTATAGCGCGCGAGACGACGTTGCTCTGGAGGTCAGTGAAACGAGAGATGAGAGAGAGAGGTGCAGAGCGCAGCTGCGGCGGCAGAGGCGCGCTCGATCGATCCACATGGCACACTACACTTCCGGTTTGTTTATCGCGACACTTGACGTTCCCAAAGGCCCAGCGCGCCGACTCTGTCTCTCTTGTTAAACGATCGAATCACGTGCTATGTAACGAACGCCTGGGAGATGCGGCGATGACGACAGGTGAACGACGGAGGACTTGATAATAATAAAAACAAAAAAACAAAACATTTAAAATTAACAAATAATAACAATAATAAAATAATGGCAATGAATAAAGAGCTCGGATGAGCGAGCTGGGAGTTAAAGCGACAGATAATGTAGAAACGAGATAAACGAGATAAAACGCTGCGGCGGGAGGGTATGAGGGGGCTCTTGAGGTAAACCAGAATTGATGAATTGCGATACTAATTATAAAATAGAACAATTAAAAACGAACGAACTTTTGTAAATAAACTACGGTTATACATAAATATAGACTCTTCTATATAAACGAGAACAAAACAAAGCAAAACAACAAAAAAAAGTAAGGGGGGTAAAAGAGGAGGAAGGAGGAAATTAAGAAACAAAAAAAAAGAACTACGTGACGTATAAATAAATTATATATAAATATACATAGTGAACGTGCATGATTAAAAGCGCAGCCGAGCGCGAAGTGGGTATATATGAGCAACACTGCGAGGGATAATTGTCTAAAAATAATGAAATAAAAAAAATGAAGAGGATGAAGAAGTAGAAGGAGGAGGAGAGAAATAAAAACGAAACGGGCGCGTAGTGACACGAAAGGAAGAAAAAAAAATTTGATCTTTGTAAGTGGACACGCGCGAGCGAGAGAGAGAGAGAGGGAGACGCATGACCAATCATATTTCTACGTAAAAGCGCGCGAGAGAATTGAATGATCGTGATTAGGATGATGAAAAGTAAAAACAAAAAAAAAACCAAAAACATAAATAAAATGGACGTTTTGAGCGCATAACCGCAGGAACGAAGAACAACGAGAGCCACGCAAAAGCATAGATGTTTATGCGGGATATTTGTGAGAGAGTGATGATGATGCAAGTGTGAGACTCTGTGTGTGCGTGTGTGTGTATGTATGTGTAAACGAGCGCTTGCGCGACCAATGGGTTCGATCGTCGCGCAAACACACTTGACTTGATTTTTTCTTTTTCACGAGCAAATGCAGAGAAACACGTCTTATTACTAATGTGGCTACTTGTAACAGATTTTCCAATAAAAAAAGAGGGACACGTGGTTTTGTAGGAGAAGCCTGAGAGTAAGGAAGTGAGAGAGAGAAAGGAGGGAGTGAGAGAGATTTTAAGAGGAAGAGAAAAAAAATGGATAATTTACAACTTATTCTATTACAGTCGATTTTCACACGTGCGATTGTACTAGACACGAAAAAACAAAGTATGAAACATTGTATTGACCGATTCTTCTGTGCGAATGTCAATTTAATACGGTCCGACGGTACGTCAATGCTGTACTCCTCGTTCTTTCGCTCGCTACCTTTCTCCCTCTCACTCTATTTCTCTGTCTTTTTATCTCTCTTCGAGTCGACGATTGCACGTGTGCAACTATCCTTGTACGATCGAATGTCTCGCTATAGAAACGAACTAGATATTTGACAAATATAAATAGAAACGATTGAAGTGAGATTTCTTTGCTGTCTATTCATTTATTCCTTATCCTAATATACTGCTTCCTCGTTCAATAGAGAAAGCCTTACGCTGGTTACGAATTTTTTTTTCGTTATATTTTTAAAATAACAATTTATGTTCTTAACTTATTTTTAAAAAAAATTCGTTTTAGTTTTTTTAAAGAAAAATTGCAAAATTTTAATTTTTACATAAAAAAAAGTTGTCAACCGTTTAAATCGTGCTTGTTTGTTACTTTACAATAAAAAGATTACGCCGTGCACGCCGAAAATAAAATTTAGAAAACAGGAAAAAGCCAATTTCGGAGTTTTGGTCAAGTAATCAATGAATGACAAGTGCAGCGGACAAAAATTGTGGCTAAATGTTTTTTAAATTTATTATCGCTAGATAACAATGCATTGTCTTTTACCAACCACAAATATCCTGGAAAAATCGACTATAAATTGTCCGTCTCGGCCTCACATCTTCACTCTTCCGAGAGCCAACTAGCTCGATCCATCGGCAACTCGAAGTTTTTAGAACTTTACTTTTATTCTTTCGACTTTGCTTTATTTTCTCGACGCTTTATATTCCATCGAAATGGAAGGTAATTTCGCGTACTTGTTCGATCGGCCCTCGGAGCCGATCTTCATTCCGAAGGGCGAGGAGAAAGTCAGCATCGAAGTCCCCGAGAAGTATTTGGTAAGCCTTGAATTTTTCAATGCCAATTTTGGCGATACTTTGATTTTTTAACTCGTTTTCATTTCTTGCACAGCCCGACAATTACAAGCCGTTGGCCGAAGGAATTTACAGTCGTTTCGGCGACCAGTCCGAAAATACCATCAAAGTACGAGATATCGCCATTCCCGATTTATCAGTGCCGCTATCGCTCGACCGAAAGTCAAGCTTCTCCTTATTCGTTCCGGCCCACAGGGAAAAGGCTCTGCGCCTTTTGAAAATATTTTTGGGTATTTCAACACATTACGATTAACAATTTTTTAAGAAAACTTCTGTACACGCAAACAATAACACGAGCTTTTTAACAGGTCTGCGCACCTCCGACGATCTGTTCTACGTCGCTGCCTCTTGCCGCGACCGCATGAACCCGCAGCTGTTCGTGTACGCTCTCTCGGTCGCGCTGCTCCACCGGGAGGACACGAAAAACGTCAAGATCCCGGAGCTCTGCGAATTGTTCCCCGACAAGTTCCTCGACAGCTCGGTTTTATCCCGAGCCAAGGAAGAGGCTAACGTCGTGACCCCTGGATCGCGGGTCGGTGTTTCTACATCTCCCGGTGCACCGTTTAATTAGCATGCTCTGATGTATCAACGTTTGAACTTTCAGGTACCCATCGAGAT
Source organism: Anagyrus pseudococci (assembly GCA_030522585.1). NCBI lineage: Eukaryota > Metazoa > Arthropoda > Insecta > Hymenoptera > Encyrtidae > Anagyrus > Anagyrus pseudococci. The sequence continues at coordinate 33,664 of JAPYYQ010000154.1, read as the reverse complement.
TCCGCTGAATTACACGGCGAGCGATAAAGACCCGGAGCACCGCGTTGCTTACTTCCGCGAGGATGTTGGTATCAATCTACACCACTGGCACTGGCATCTCATCTACCCGTTCGACGGTCCCGACGCCGTCGTGAAGAAAGACAGACGTGGCGAGCTGTTTTATTACATGCATCATCAAATCATATCGAGGTAAAGGAAAATGTTAACATTTCAGAACATCGATAAACTCTTGAGATTTGAACGAATCAGCTAAAACAATGGTCATTGAGCAGATACAACATCGAGCGTTTCTGCAACAATCTCGGCCGGGTCAAGCCCTTGGAAAATCTGCGCGAAGCCATTCCCGAGGGTTACTTTCCGAAAATGGATCAAGTCGTTGCCGGACGTGCTTGGCCGGCGCGACCGACCAACATGAAGCTTTCCGACGTCGATAGGCCGGCCGATAATATGGTGGTCAAAATATCGGACGTCGAGCGCCAGCTGAAGAACGTTTTGGAAGCTATCCAGTCGAAAAGAGTGCGATACGCTAATGGCCAGGTCGCGCCGTTGGACGACAAGACTGGAATTGACATTCTCGGCAACATGATCGAGGCCAGCCCGATTCTCAGTCCTGATATAAGCTATTACGGAAATTTGCACAACGTCGGGCACAATTTGCTCGCCTACTGTCACGACCCGGATCATCGCTACTTGGTACGAAAAGCCTGTACTTTTCGCTAATTCCTCGTTTCATTTCAATTTTTTTTTCGTGACTATAAAAAAAATTTTGAACTGTTTTTAGGAATCGTTCGCTGTAATGGGCGATTCAACGACTGCCATGAGAGATCCTGTATTTTACAGATGGCATCAGCACATCGATAACATATTCATCAAGTTCAAGAACAGCCTGCCAGCTTACAGCAACAGCGAGGTAACGAGGCAAATATACAAGTTAAAATCCAAGTAAACGTACATATATTTCAACATCTCGATCACCAAATGCTTCCAGTTGTCATTCAAAGGCGTCACCGTAACATCGGTTGCCGTCAATTCCTCCAAGTCCAATCCCAACACGCTGAATACTCATTGGGCCAAGAGTGACATCGACTTGTCCCGAGGCCTCGACTTCACTCCTCGCGGAGCGATCTTGGCTCGTCTGCAGCACCTCGATCACGATGAATTTACTTATGTTATCACGGCCAACAACGCCAACAGCTCCAACGTCACGGGAACGGTTCGCATCTTTGCAGCGCCGAGATTCGACGAAACAAGGCGTCCGTTGAGCTTCGAGGAGCAGAGAATATTATTCATCGAGATGGACAAATTTACCGTGTCGCGTGAGTGCACAATCACAACTTGTCGAAAGATTTAGAAATGCCGATAAAAAAAATTAAATTTTTTTCTTCGATTTCAGTGAAGAGAGGCCAGAACACCATTACAAGGAAGTCAACCGACTCGGCTCTCACTATAACGAACCAAGCAACTTTCCGTAATCTCAATGCCAACAGACCCAGCGACCGAGATGTTGCAGCTCTCGGTGACTTTTCCTACTGCGGATGCGGTTGGCCGCAGTACATGCTCGTGCCCAAAGGCCTTCCCGAAGGCTACCCTATGGATTTGTTCGTCATGATCTCCGATTATGCTCAAGATGGGGTATGCTATTAACTAATTAATTTAGAATAAGCGAATTTAAAAAAGTTATTTACAGGAATGAATTATTAATTTACGTTATTGCGTTGCAGGTCGACTCAGAAGCCTCGACTAGCTGCCGCACCGGTATTAGCTTCTGCGGACTGAGGGATCGCAAGTACCCCGACGCACGTGCCATGGGCTTCCCCTTCGATCGTCCAGCTAAAGCTAATTCGATGGATCAATTCCGCACGCCGAACATGCTGGTTCAGCAGATTACTGTTAGATTCAACAACACCGTCAAGCAGCAGCAAATTTAAGATCGCTCAAGTTATTTTATTAGCAACTACGAAATTCTTGACTAATTGGATTAAACAATCATCATATTTTAATGAGCATTATTGTATCAGCAAAAATATAAATAAAAATAAGAGCATATTTAAAAAAATAACTGTCTACACTTGTGTTTATTTCCCGCGAAAAGCATCTTGAATATATAGGTCAAATAGAATTATAAATCATAAAGTTTACTGTTCTTAAATTAAGTAAAATTTAATCTTTATAAGTGCCTTTTATGAATAAAATAAATATTATCATTAATTAAAAACTTCCCGAGGTTTTTACATTTTTTTTACGAATTATATTTCCCTGGTAGAAATCTTAAGCATGTTTTAGCTAATTAAGCAATTACTAGCTATAAATCCGATTTAATAGCTAATAAATGCTTAATCTTGCTTGATTTCTACCAGTGTTGAAATTAATAATTCAATAGCCTCGATTCCGTGGCCAGTCTTGCTAAAATGCATAATCTGCTAATTTTAAGAAATCGATATGTTTATGTTTACCGACTGCCAACTACACAGCATAACATAACACAACAGAACACAAAGACACAGTGCATTACGCTGATGTGTTGGTACAAGACGCCATTTTGAACATAATATCAACCCAGAAAACAAAGAGGTCCCTAGACCGCAAAACTTATCAACACTTTAAGTAAATTCATCGATACTTTTTCAATAATTTTACGTGCCACACTGTCATCCACGTAAAATCAGATTAAAATATTTCTCATCGGCAACGATTTTCGATTATTTGAGGCGAGTAACGCGTCATCGCGCGCTTCAGCAATATAATCGCGGGAGCAAAAGTTTCTAGAAGTGACTAGTTCTTTTTTTTTCCATTCCAGGCACACACAATGTACGCACAAAAGTAAAAGTGACGCCGTCTGATCGAAACGGAGCTGACAAAGTCCTAGAAAATCAAAGTATTTTAATTTTCGAGTATTTTTGGAATACCAAGCGAATAATCGGGCGAGGCCGAGAGCCGGAGGGACAGGTAAACGAGGCCTCGTAAGAATATCGCGCCCCCCCCGGAGCCAGCAAAGGTCTGCTGCACAGCTGTTGCGCAGTCCTATAGCTAGACTGCACCATGTCGAGACGAGGCGATTACAGGAGGGACGATTATCGCAGGGACGACTACCGCAGGAACAACTACGACGACTACGACGATTACAAAAAAGGTTTTGGCTGATTTTCTTACTGTTTTAATGCCAGGCTATTGATTTGCCGATTGCTTGCGGTAATAAATAGGTTTCTTAACGAATCCACGGGTATCTGCAGAAAGATCGAGGTTACTGTCTTTTTTCTTTCTTCGTCGAGCAGGCCAATTTTGGCGTTGATGAAACTTTTCTTTCCCCCTTGCTTATTCTCTAACTTACATTTTCCCGGGTGTCTAAGTTTGTTGACGAGCTTGCTTTAAATAACATAAATTGAGCCTCTATCAGAACTTTGCAGATACTCCATTTTGTTTATTTTTAGTACAACTCGAGCGTTTATTTCACGTGTGAGTAAAATTTGTACGTCTAACGATGATGAACTGTTGAAATTGTACAAAGATTTAATAAGAATTTCTTTTGGACAGATATCAAGACTGTACGAACGCGATTGATTAAATGCACTCAAATGTAAATACGGTATAACTCACACCGTTTAAAAGCTTTCGGTTAAATTATTTCTTTTGTTTTTAACTTGATCTGAACTTTGCCAGTGTTTGACGTTGTCAGGGTCAAGTGCCTACAGAGCAGATGACAGGAGGAGGGAGGATGATGAGGATACACGCTCCAGGGATCGCTCGCCACATAGGTCTAGCAGCTATCAGTCTCAATCGGACAGCCAGAAACTTTCATTTGGGCTGGACAAAAAGACACAAGATTTGAAGAAGGGTAGCGGTATTCAGATGAAACTGGGTACTACTTCGGTTAGTATTATTATTGTTTTCACTCAACAAATAAGGAGCTTGAATTATAAAGAAATGTATGAATAACGTATTACTTTTATTATTTTAGAAAGCACCAAAACCACCACCTAAAAAGCATACAGTAGCCTCTGTGTTCAACAACAGTGACGATGATGAGCCTGAAGAGATGCCTGCTGAAGCTAGAATGAGGATGAGAAATATTGGTAGAGACACACCAACTTCAGCAGGACCAAACTCTTTTGGAAAAACCAAACAAGGCTTTTGTGATTCTAAAAAAATCTTTGAAAAAACTTTAAAGAAAGCAATGGAAGAAGCAGATAAATGATTTTCACATCTAAATCTATTCAATATGGTTAATTCTTTCACATTCATGTAGATAAAGTTCATTGGAGTTGTCCAGTTAGCCATTATTTTTCTACTGTGTGAAACATGGTATACTTGTAATTGAATTTTATAGCATCTAGTATTATAATGAAATTGCTAAAAAAAAGACTTTAGTCCTATTGGTATTAAATTAATTAAAATATACGTTAAACACCTATGGTGAATGTTGCTAGAAGAAAATGAATATTCTGCTAACAAATAATAATACGATGTAATTACAAGATAAATTATGGAATCTAAACAATTTTAATCTTACCTGTACTCAATTCTAATAATATTCAAAGTTTAACAGTTTTGTTCCTCTACTTTGTTGCATATATTTTGTAATTTTACTTTAAAATAATTCTAGAATAAAAAGATACAATATAAACTTTATGACGTTTTATTTAGAAAATAAACTACTGCACCAATTTTTTTCACGAATTAACTTTTTGATCATTTTTTTTATAAATTGAATTGAATATTACGATGTATAATAAAAATAGGTAAAAGAAGTAGAAATAATAATGTTTTTTTATAATTTTTTATTGATTTAATTTACATATAGTAATTACTTTCTGCCTTGTTGACCTTGACGCATGTCCTGAAAAAATACACAATATTCATTAAAAAATTGATGTAATAAATGAACTTTTGTTAATATTTGTCTTTCTCATTTTTTTGAACATGATACTACAAAATCAAATTCATATTATAAATGATAACATACTGCATACAATTGTATATTCAAGTAATTAAATTATTTTTTATACAATTTTAAGATGTACAATGGAAACAAATCTATAATAATTTTTCAATTCAAAATAACTTGTAAATTGTAAAAGAAACGGTAATTGAGCATCAAAAACAAAGTGTTCCAATACTACTGTACTATTACTTTGGATAAGAAGCAAAATGAATCTACAAAGTGAGGAAAATAATTACCCTGGGGAAATTGCGAACTGGCGGCGTCCTGATGCGTCTGTCAGCCTTGGACCTGTTACGGACGACTTTCGAGTGAATTGCACACGATACACAGTAGTGCAACTTGGCGTAGAGCTTGGGTAGCTGGTACGGGGAGTACACACTTGCATCTGTAATATCACGGACAGCTGCAGCTTCGACGATGTTTCGAATCACAAACTTCTTGATGGCCTTGTCCTTAGGCACGCAACGGGCGCAGTTTGTGCAGCGGACCGGGTTCACGTGTCCGCGGCCATTCTTGGCCCGGCCTGCATTTCGGCGCTTTGTCGTCTGAAAATAAGTTAAAAGAGCATGTTAATCGAAAAACTGAATGTATAATTGTTTTTAAAAATATTAATTTAATGCCACGTATAGAATTCGTTTTGTTGAGAAGAGCTCAAGGGTATCGAGAAAAATGAATTGTTGACAATTTATACGATTAACTCCACACGGATACTTTTAGAAAATAAAATACGTATATGCAATTTATGTTATTAGAAAATCGAAATTTTTGCAAGAAAATTGTTTAAAACTATCTATTCGATGAATTTCGTAAAGGCAATATCTCAGTTTTGGTATAAGAGCATATATAACCTATACACGAACCACATGGCCTGTAAACGAAGGTTTATAATAATAAAGTCGCGTAAATCACGAGTTAAAATGATAGATTTTAATAACAATCGTTACTTTACCATCGCGTGACTGTACAATTTTCAATATTTTGCAATAAAAGAATATAAAAATTTGGATAAAATATTTAACGATCTGTCGTTCGACTCACCATTTTTGCAGGTTAGCAACCAAAGGACCCACAAAACGACGTCCGTGCCAAGAATCGACGACGCGCAGCAAGTGGCGCCACAAGCAACGATTTTCAAGTTTAACTGGCACTACGCTAGGTGGCCACAGGTAATCGCGTCGGGCGCAATTTTTGAACGTTTCCGGTATTCAAACGGATTTCAAATATCAAGAAAGTAATAACGGAATGCACATTTTTTGTTATTAAAAAAATAAAAAGAGGTAAATCTTTAAAAATGCAAGCATAAATTTATACAAACAAAATTAGAATGAAAATATTATTTATTATGTATTTACAAAAATTATTAATACGTTACATTTTACAAAAGGCCATTCATTAAACTACATAATTAAGTGTAACTTAAGTAGAAGTGCACAAAAATAATTTAAAACTAATTATAATGTTAAAAAGAAATAGGTCTATACTTTTTATAACTATTGTAGTTTAAAACAATTATTAATAATTATTGAAAATAAAGTCTTGAAAAACTTGAAAGTTTTATCAATAGTAGGGTTGATAAAAAAACAAATTATTATACAAAATGCTAAATTTCTTTTTCATTTTAGTTACAAGATTATAAAAAATTTGTAAACGCTATCAACGTAAACAATATTTTAATAACATTTTTACATTACTTTTCATCCTATTCATATCATTAGATGATTACGAGTCATGTTTTTAAATCTCTAAATTTAGCGAATAACTCGAGGTCTTGAAGATAAAATATGAAGATATATTCTAATATAAATACAAACTTGTCGCATACACATGTTACTGTGGCGAAATTCGCTGTGTTTTAGTAGTCAGCATGTAATAAAACGTATTGAAAATTAAAAAAACACGACTTTGATAACTTGTAAAACATAGACACTTTTGTTCCAACGAAATTAGAATTGTACATGAAAAACGCGAACTTGTATTTGACATTGAATGATGCAGTGAATGATTTTTTTTAACGTTTGATGTCAAACAAATTATTAAAAGCCATTGAAGAAAATATTCTCAAATGTGAAAAAATTCAGTTTGCATCAGAAGAGTTTGTAAAGTAGTGCGCTTGCATTGACAATCGCTGATTGTTGCTTGGCTTCAATGGAGTCTTAAAATTAATCGCTTCCGGGAAACGCTCATGATAACGCTCCAATCGTAAGTATTTAACAGTGACCAAATGCCCTATAAAAATACAAAGGTAATTAATTAATTAATACACAAATTTATTTATTTAAATTCTTTTAAAAATAAAATTACCATCAAACCAAGATCCATGTAAAGCCTTGTAGGCTGCACCAGCATCATCTTGAGACATACATTTTATGTACACGCATCCTTCTCGACTTCCGCGATCAACCTTAATGTGCAAAATCTTAACTCCATCACCGCATTTTTCGAGGATAGCATCTTTCACTTTAGTCTCCCAGTCGTCTTCAAATTCGCTAAAAATTATTGAGCAATTCATATAATAATTTACTTCGTTAAAGAAAATGAAATCATATTTTAATAAAACTTACACATCAGGGTCAAACATGTGTCGAATTTTCAAACAAGGAGTTGGAGGGCAAGAAGGACTATTCACAGAACCTTCCATTGTTTCAAATGCGCTACCCTGCCAAACTTTTGACATTTTTGGAGCCGGGCTCGATCCTGGAGAATTCGAAGACGTATTACTGGGCAACCAACGCCAAACTTGAAATTCTTCTCCAGCCACAAGTTGAACCTCTCTTCGGATTCTATATATAAAAAAAAAACATGATAAAAGTTAATGGTATTTAAAAATATTTTATAAATTAATAAATTAACACACATTTAATTCAACTCTTACCTCGATTCATTTTCATCTAAAAATTTCACTGCCTTTTCCCACACTGCAGTCAAACGTTTTCGATCTTTTGGTGATATGAGGTTGTCTCTAATATGATTTATCGCTAAATAACTTTCTTGAGTGCCGCCGGGACTAGTAGTTGCATAACTTTGATGGTGCAGTTCCAACATGTTAATAATTTCACTGACTAAATTGAATACTTCTTTTTCTCTTTTTTCTTTGTGACTCCAATACATACGTAAAAGTTTATGACTTAATATAAACATGAATAGACCTATAAATATAAATTTTATATTTGATATTAAAAGTCCTTTAAAGACTTTTTGTTTATAAAAATTTAAAAATTATATAAAACATGCATATCTATACAAGTGAAAGTTCTACAATCATCATTTTTAGTAACTTACTTTAGCTTTTGTTTAATCTTAATATTCAAGATAAGTCAAATTGTATAAAAATTAAATTACATTTCAAAATTTATTTTTATGAAATAGAAAAATGAAACAATAACAGTGATATTTACAGAATACAATACATGCATTGGAAAATAGGGTTGAAGTTAACAAAATAGTTATTCTCTTAAAAATTAATTATTTTAAGGCATACTAATAACAGAACTAAAAATAACTTCAGTCATAAATTTACCAATAGCTGCAATCAGCAACGACGTTAATACGTTTAAAATTTGTTTTTTCAAAATACACTGCCAAGGTAGATCTGGTTCTGATAAAAGTATTCCAACTTTATCTTGCATTCGCGCAAAAAATACTTGATCCTAAAAAAAAGCGTTTATTATTATTTATTATTAATCATGTATTTATAGCCTACATTTTCTTTAATTTTACCATAGTTTGTAAAGTTTCTAGAGTTTCACCATCTCCACTTGGGATTTCCAATAAAGATAATCCCCATTTGGGATTTTGATTAACAAGAAACTGTACCATATTTAATAATTCTCTGGCTTTCATTTCACTCTGCAAAACAAAATTAAAAGGTTTATTAATTTCATCAATTCAGAATTGTAAATAAAAAAAAACTATAAATCTTGTAAAAATTTACTTGTTCAGAATTTCTAAACATGTTGATTATTTCTTTATCACTTAAGTATGGTGGTTCTTTTGTGACGTCGCACTCTGCCGCTACTGCTTTTCGCGTTAAAATTGGATAAAGCCGTTTTAACAAATTTATAGTATCTTTCAGTAGATCTTCAGGCACGCAATTCGTACCCGGCTTATTATAGTCTTGTGCACATATTCGTATATTGCTGTCTAAAAATAAAGAAATTTCTGTAAGTAATTAAATATAACACAAATGATTTCTAATTAGACAAACCACAACTATTTTAGCATAGGCGATCGACGTACCGTTCTGTAGGTAAGTACGCGGTTAATTGCATTTAAACAAGAAATAAATAGTACATACTTGGCATATTACAGGGATGTGGTTGATAAGCAACATTTTTGTGCTAATAGTGGTTTAATTTTATTTATTTATTTATTTTCTTTTTAAAGCTTGCTATTAAGTTCACTTGATCGCCTATGCTTTTTTTTAAATCTCGATTTAATTTAGATTTGTAAACTATTTCTATTACTACAAAAATAATGCAGTCTTTTGTTAAATATACAGGAATTTAAAGAAAAGAGTATCAAGGATTAAATAATAAAATGTTTATTCTTTAATTTTAACATATTATTAATTTAAACACAATGATTTAGCAACTTATTCGTAAATTTAAAACTAAAGATAATTGATATTTTCTAATATATTGATACATTGTCATGCTTGTTACAGTATGTTTACTAAAATACTACATAAGTTGTTCAAAAAAACTGATATTCTCATTTGAAATTAAAATATATTAAAATATTTTAACACTCAAAATTAATATGTTTGCCTATATAATGATTCATAATTATTGAAAAAATGACATTTTTTCATCGTGTCAATAAATTGGTATATATTTGTTAAAAATTTATGATAAAGACTTACTGTACTAAATTCTACAAGAATATAACATTAAGTTTTATCAAAATTTATAATTAACTACGTACCAGAAGGTAAGAGAGGGAATTCGGTCTTTCCTTCAAGTCCTAAATAGACAACTGCTAAGATTGCAAAAAATAGACCTACTACCCCTACAATGGTCATTGAGATCATATTTTGGTTGTTCTTAACTTCTTCTCGTGGAACAACAGATGTTGTTGGCCGATAAGCTTTGTTACCATCACGTTGAGTTTTATCAAAAGAGGATGTTATGTATGTCATACTAGAAATATTTTAATAAATTAAATTTCTATTTTTATTTGATTATAAAATCAAAAATTGAATGTTTCTATTAAAAAAAGTAGATAAAAATACCTGGAGTTAGATGGATAAGATCTTAAAGATGAACTAAAATGACCATTTGAATCACTTTCCTTAACTTCTGGGGCACCACTTAAGGTTCCAAGTCGAAATTTTGTTCCTACTGAAAAATTAACAAAAAAAAAAACATATTTTACGTAATGAAATATTAATTATACGTATATCAAAAATCAGAATTACTTTTTAAAGAAGGTTTACTTAAAGATGGTAAATTTGCTGATTGAACACTTAATCTACGCGTAAATTCGGATAAATATGGGGAATCATAATTAGCCAAAACATCATCTTTTTTTGAAGAATCTTTTGATAAGAGTGAATCATTTTTACTAGAATCCAAACTTGTACTAGGCTTTGGCAAGTTTATAGAATATCTTTCGTCTTTAGTTAAAGAATTAGAACTTGTATTTAAATTACTATATGAGTCTCTTAATGTTCTCCTCCAATTTGTTTCATATGACTTTGGTGAATCAACATCTGTTGCTGTTGTTATACTACTTGTGCGATCATTATAAACTTTTTTAGTACCACCACCAAATTTAGGTACAACTATTGGTTGTTTTTGTGGTATTTCTTCAAGGCCATCTGAATCTGAACCAGTTTCTAAACCATCTTTGGAATTGTAATCTTCTAATGTGACATGAACAACAGGTATCTTTTCTTTTGATGGTGAACGTTTTGCTATACTAGGTAAATCGTTGTCTGATGTTTTAGTCTCTGAATTCACATTCCTAGTTAATCTCTTCTTAGTTGCATTTTTAGTTGGAGTGGCAACTGGTGGTGGTGGCATTGCTGCTGCTAATGTCTGCCTCCTTGTACTAAGTGCAGCTTTTTTCTTTTTTCTTGTATTTGATGAATCATCATCTGAAGTATCATCACTACTAAATCTAAAATACAAAATAAACAAGATGTAACATTGATTCAAATTGATAAAGTATTAAATAAATTTGTATTAAAGATTTTAAATACATTAAATAACATATAAAACATACTTAGCAGCTGCCATGGAAAATCTAGATCCACTACGATCTTCCATAAGATTTTTTAGCTTTTTAATAAGAATTTTTCTGGTGGTTTGTGTGACAGGTCCAGCTGGATAGCCATATTCAGCAAGTTTGGAGCGAAGCTCAGAATCACTAAGAGCCTCTACAGACATATTTGCAGTAATAAATTTTATTCAATGTAGAAAAATTAGTCAGCTAAACTCTCTTTTGGCTTCTTCTTTTGTTTCTGTCTTGATCACCTTTTGCATTCATAAAACAAACAAAATATAAGAGCAATTAGTTTTCAATTAATAAAAGTAAATAAAAACTATGTCTTAAGAACACAACTACGATACACTCTCAAATTTTTAAAACAAAACAATTTAACAATTGCCCAAAAGTAAACAAACTTTTATTTATAAGTAAATAAAGTAATTTATTAAGAAATAATTGAAGCAACAGTTTGAAATAGAAGAAGATTATATACAAAGTATCAAGTTTGACAGAATATTATAAAGTCCAAATCTCGAATCCACCGCTAACCTCCAAGTCGCCGGTATTACTATAACGATCGAACCTGAGCCATACGAACTTGGTGCTCCAGCAAATATACTCTCAGCAAGGAAAAAGAACCAAGCTAGACCCTCAGGTCAAGATGCCCGTTGAAGGCCGCGAACCCCAAGCACTATTGTATATCACACAAAATCTAGTCCTCGAGAGATATTCGGTACGAGAGAGGAAGGTTGAGAACGTGCGTATGTGCGTGCGCGCGCTCGTGTGTCTGTGTATGGCGGGCTAATGGAGCTGGGCAAATAAACAAAAAGGGTAAAGATGCTGGATCGGGGACTCCAGGAAAGCCGGAGCCTGGCAAATAACAAGTCTTACTCTCGCGAGGTTGAGCGAATATGCAGAGCAGCGGCGTTCCTTGGCTGCTGCCGGCCGCGCGCGGGGGATGCGGTACTGCGCGAGACACACACAGAGTATGAGCGAGAGGGAGAGCGCGGGAGAGAGAGGTACAGCGAGAGTGACCAGGGGGGGAGGGAGGCCCGGGTCGCTTCTCTCTCTCTCGAGAGAGAGAGCTGTCGTCCTCTCCTTTTACCCGCGAACTACTGCCTCCGCGCGTATACGCGTTTACGAGAGCCGAGCGCGTGTGTAGGCATACGCACGCAGGGGGTGAGGCGACGGTGGCGGAGTGGATAAAAAGTCGCGCGGCGGTGAAAGAGGAGAGAGAAGCCGCAGGCGCCGTCGCGGGACAGAGAGAGAGAGAGAGAGAGAGAGAGAGAGAGTGAGCAAGAGAGTGCACGAGAGAGAGAGAGAGAGAGCGGGGAGGGTCGAGAGGACGGCGGGAGGACGCGGTCTCGAGTGTGTCTTACCTCGTCCGGAGGGCAGCTGCTCTTTGGCCGAGGTTGGAGCTGCTCTTCTGAGTTTGGGGGGCGCGGGTGCACCACGACTCTTTCGGTAATACACGGCCCTCTCCTCCTCGCGCTCGGCTCGACGGCGGCGGTGCGGCGACGACGGCTGCGGGCTGCGACGGCGAGCGCAGGCAGCTACGGTCTGGCGGCGATCTCGAGGCCGGGCATCTCTCTTTCTCTCTCGCTCTCTCTCGAGTCTCGACGCCGAGCCGCACACGCGCGCGCCTCTTTTTAACTTTGCTCGCCGCTCGCTCTCTCTCTCTCGTCGTCTCACCCTCCGTCCGCCGAAGCTCACGCAGGCGTTTACGGCGCCGCGGCGCTTGTAACGGTCGCCTTAAAAATGTGCCGCCTTACCGGCTTATTCTTCTTTTCTTGCATCTCGACTATATATATCGGCGCACAATAGAATATTACAGATCTGGTATATCGTATAGCTATTTCTTGGATTTAGGGTTGCTTGTTGTCGGCGATTCGCGGAAATCGACGACGAGTTCGCGGATTAGCTACGGAAGACCATTCGTAGCACGAGGTCAGCCGTACTCTCGAGAGACTGCTCCGACTCCAGTATTTTCCACCCTTTTTTCTTGCCCAAATTTAAAACCTCTTGAGCTCGTGTTGAATACGCGGCATCGCGATTGTTGGTGTGCAACGTTAAAAACCAGGCTTAGCGATTACTTATTGTCGTCTTATTAGTTTATAATGAAAACATTGGGTTTCGTCATGTTTAATTATAATTATGGAATGTAAAACGCACTTTGTATGACCCGCCCCGAGAATTCCATATCCAACAGTTTTATGAGTATCTACTTGCATCCACTGTAGATAATGTAGAAATTCATAGAAATCGGTACAATTTTCCAAAATCTCTATGCAAGTCAAATTATAAAAGCAAAAAGCGTTTACTAATTACAAAGCCCATGTGTGTAGAGCTGCGTTTCCATCTGCACTGCGATAACACAGCAAACAACACCAGCGTCGAAATGTGTAAACCTATAAAAAAATCTTCGAAGCAGTTTGAAACCAGAGCAACATCTGTATTATTGGCAAATATGAGTTATTAGGACAGATAATGTTACGCGATCAAGCAGTTTGCAGATTTGCAGTATTCGCGACGTCGGCGCGTCGTGGCAACTGCATAGTCGCGTTCGCGGCGTAGGAGAGGAAAAAAAAAGGCACCGTACTCCCGCCCCCTTAGGAGGCATATATACATCTTGGAGCTCTCTCGCGAGGAACGTCGAGAGAGAGAGAGAAATCAGCGACGCTCCAACGCACGCACACTTTATTGCAGGAGAGACACAGACACTTGCTGCGGTGAACGCGCGCACACGGCGAGTTTGCGTGTCGTCGTCGTCCGTCGTCACTGCCGCTTAAGCTCTCTTGCCGTCGTCTCCGGGAGCAATGGCAATCTAATTAGGTGACGTGCGACGGCTACCCTGCTGCGGGAGTTGTTTTTTTCTTTCGCCGTTCAACATTTTAGTTCAACCGAGCCCGTTGACTCAGGCCGACGGCCCAACGGGGGCCCATCGCTGCAACCATGGCTCTCAGGAAGGTCAAGGGAAACCTCGAGCGCATGTTCGACAAGAACCTCACGGATCTCGTACGCGGCATCAGGAACAACAAGGAGAACGAGGTGATTCGATAAGCTCTAGATACTCTCTTGGGAGGTTATACTCGCCCGTCCTCATCAACATTTACTCAAAAACTCCACCGCCTTTTTCGCGTCCTCTTGATAATAAGACTGCTACTTTTTTGGAGCATATTTTTACGTGTACTATCGCTGTTTGTGGGCAATCGGTCCTCTTGACAGATCACTTGCTTTCCACTGTGGTCTTTTTACTTTTTCCAAATGATGGTTTCATTTTTTTGACAAAATTTATTTTAGATATTCAATGGATTTTAAATCAGATTTGTGACATCTTCCACAAATGTTCTTAATTTCTTTAATTCTTATTTTTTTTCTGATTATTTGAGTTGCCAAAGATACATCTATTTTTACAAGATGAATACTTTACTTAAATTATTTGTTTGATTGCAGGCAAAATATATAGCACAATGTATGGAAGAAATAAAACTGGAGCTCAGACAAGATAACACAGCGGTCAAAGCTAATGCAGTTGCCAAACTTACTTATGTGTGTATTGTGTTATTGTATTATATTTTAAACTTATCCTTTTATTTTTAAATTTGAAATGAAATGTAAAACTATTATTATGTTGCAGTTGCAAATGCTTGGCTATGATATAAGCTGGGCAGGGTTTAATATTATTGAAGTCATGTCTTCTTCCAAATTTACATTTAAGAGGATTGGATATTTGGCAGCTAGTCAAAGTTTTTATATGGAATCTGAGGTAAATAACTAAAATTTGGTTGGCATATTTTTATATAAATTTACATGATTATTTTAAATTTTCAGTTGTTAATGCTAACAACCAACATGATCCGCAAAGATTTAAATAGCTCCAATCAATATGATGCTGGATTAGCATTAAGTGGTTTATCATGTTTTGTAAATCAAGATTTAGCTAGGGATTTGGTTAATGATATAATGACTTTATTAACATCAACAAAACCTTACTTGAGAAAAAAGGCAGTTTTAATGATGTATAAAGTGTTTCTTCGATTCCCAGAAGCATTGAGGCCAGCATTTCCAAGATTGAAGGAAAGACTGGAAGATCCAGATAGTGGTGTACAGTCAGCTGCTGTCAATGTAGTTTGTGAATTAGCTAGGAAAAATCCAAAAAATTATTTAAGCTTAGCACCTGTGTTTTTTAAATTAATGACTACCTCTACAAATAATTGGATGCTTATTAAAATTATCAAATTGGTGAGATATTACCTTTATGTTTATTCAAATTTAAATAGAATCTTTAATAACTGGAAAAATTATTTTAAATTTAAAGATAAATTTTTAGGCCTATTTTTGATAGAAGTTCAAATATGTATTTTATTGAATTTCTAATTTTTTTATACAGTAATTTATTAAACCAAAAATGGGCCGTTATTTTAATTTATTGACTAAGGTGTTGAAAATAAGCTAAGCAAAATTTCTTTCCTTTTTGCGTGCTTAGTTTTCAACGATAACGCTGATTGAGCCAAAAATGGGCCGCCGGTTGACTCAGCCTCTAATTGATCTAATATCAAGGTTTTGGCACTGATTTAATCTTTATAACAGTAGTGCCATTATTTTTCCACTCGTAGCAATTTATTTTTCAAGCTTTTTTTTATAGAAATCGCAACATTATTTTGTCCATCCATAAAAATTAAGACCTACTCTAAGCAAAATGTTAATGCTAGAATTGCTGAGATCTTTTTTTAATATTTACAGTTTGGCGCATTGACACCACTAGAACCTAGGCTTGGCAAAAAATTGATAGAACCGCTAACGAATTTAATACACAGGTACTTTAAATTTAAATCATTAGATTGTACCGCTTCTTTATTTTTATAAATTTTTTAAATTGCCTATAGCATCATCTTTTTATGTTCCAGTATCATTTTTATTCTTTTATTTTTAATTATAATGCTTCTAGAAATGAAATATTTATAGTAATTAAAAAATCATAAACTATTTTATATTTTCAAATAGCATCGATAAAATCCTTATAAAAATAATATTATCCTCTACAAATTTTAGCACGTCAGCCATGTCACTTTTGTATGAGTGTATTAATACAGTTATAGCTGTTTTAATTTCAATATCATCGGGCATGCCAAACCACTCTGATTCTATACAGTTATGTGTACAAAAGCTGAGGATTCTTATTGAAGATACAGATCAAAACTTGAAATATTTAGGATTATTAGCAATGTCAAAAATTTTAAAAACCCATCCAAAGAGTGTACAAGCGCATAAAGATCTTATAATGCAATGTTTAGATGATAAAGATGAAAGTATAAGGCTGCGAGCATTAGATTTACTTTATGGTATGGTGTCTAAAAAGAACTTGATGGAAATTGTGAAGAAACTGATGGTGCATATGGATAAAGCTGAGGGTACCATGTATAGAGATGAGCTGCTATCAAAGATAATTCAAATATGCTCACAAAATAACTATCAATTTATAACATACTTTGAATGGTAATAAATTTTTTATTATCATGTATATATTTTTTTGATAAAATTGTTTTGCTAAGAGAAGAAATACTATTTTATTACAGGTACATATCCGTTCTAGTAGAGTTGACGCGTATGGAAGGAACAAAACACGGAAAATTAATAGCAATGCAACTGCTGGACGTTGCGATTCGGGTGCAAGTAATTAGAAAATATGCAGCGCAACAATGTGCAATATTACTCGAAAACGCGTGTCTTTTGACGGGTCAGCCGAGAGCGACTATGTCTGAGGTGCTATATGCTGCAGCGTGGATTTGTGGCGAATTTTCTAATGAGCTAGATGATCCAATGGCTACGTTACAGTCGATGCTGAAACCTCAAGCATCGAGCTTGCCAGGTCATATACAAGCTGTATACGTCCATAATATACTAAAATTAATTGCCGCTATTTTAAGTAAAACAGATGAGACTGACACGGAAACAATGCAACAAGTATGTTTTATAAGATTGTGCATTAATTAAAAATTTTATTTATTTATTTATGTAAACTGTTTTTAAATAATTCACAGATCGCTGAATTAAAAGATAAAATTGCAACATTCATCTGTAGCAGTGATTTAGAAGTGCAAGAAAGGTCGAGTTCAGCAGTAGCTTTACTTGATTGTTTAATTGAGAATCCAAGTTTAGCTAAAGAATTATCCGAAGCTTTTGTCGGTGAATTGAATCCCGTCGCTCCAAAAGCTCAAAAAAAGGTAACGTTAATTAATTAAAACTTTTCTTTTGTAAACAAAATACTAATCTTATTTATTTGAATAATTCTCTGTAAATTTTCTCTTAATCGAATATTTTTTTATAGGTGCCAATACCAGACGATTTAGATCTCGATTCATGGATCAACGATCCTCCTTCCGAAAGCTCAGATTCCGAGGACATGGATATGAATGAGATTTTCGTCAAATCAGAAAAAATTAACGAAAATAACAACCGACGTCAGTCTCATGAGCCTAGCGCTGAGGAGCTTGAACAAAGGAGAGAAGCTCGTAAACTAGAACAGCAAAATAATCCTCATTATCTTAAAAACTCCACGACATCTCACAAGAAAATCAAGTTTTATGAACAGCCGGGAAATAATGATGAAGATTATGAAAATATTCCTATTGCCGAATTAGATATTCCGGTGTCGCTTAAGGTCAACGATTCCAATAAATATTATGATATGCATAAAAATAAAGAAAAACGTAAACTTCAAAAGAAAACCGGCAAAAAGAAAAAACACAAAAAGAGTAAGTATTTAGGTAGTTAAAGTTAACATTATTTGTTTTATCAAGTTTTATATATTACTTTCTTTTTCTATACTTTTAGACAAGAAATCAAGCAGTTCAGAAGAAGATGATGAGTATTATTCAGTGCAATTTGTAAATAAGGGTATAGGAGAATTACCGCCTGGAGCGACCTTAAGTGATAGCGATGACGACGATTCGAAAGATATTAACGACCCTCATCGGGCTCTCAACATTGACCTTGACGTCCCTCTGAGAGAAGACGAAAGATTACCTGTTGTGCAGCATCGAACGCCTGATACTCATCCTACTCATATCATAGCTGATAAGACTGTAACGCATACTGAAAAAGTAAGCATCTGCAAATTTTCATTTGTAACATTATATAATATAATAAATTTTTCATTTTCTAAGCAGGGTAATAAAAAGCAAAAGAAGAAACATAGTTCTAAAGAAAGTAAAGCTAAAAATGAATCGAAAAATAACATAGAAATCGACTTATTAAACGTTAACGATTTAGAAGAAAATAAAGAAAGTAAGAAAGAATCGGTTACAAAGGAGAAACATGTTGAAAGTAAAAAAACGAAACGCAAAAAAGTAAAGAATACTACAAAAGATGATGAAATTTATGAAAAAATTGGAAAGAAATCGAAAAAAAGTAAAAGCAAGAAGAGCAAGGACAACCATGATTATGAGGAAACTGCCGGAATATCAACGCCTTCTAAGGAAATTTTGCCAAGCACGGATCTTAATTTTGATATTGCAAATAATGTTTCTAGCCAACCTCCAGCTGCTTATAAAGAGCTGGCGCAAGATAAGACTGTCAAAGTGCTTTATGAAGTTAAGCTGCAGGAGCACGATTCGAACAAATTTATTTTACTGGTTTCATTTATCAATAAAACAGAGAAAGTTTTAAAGGAATTAGTATTTAATGTAATGGACAATTCGACATTACAATTAGAACGAAAGGTATATAATTTCATTTTACACATTTGTTGCAGTTTGTTAATTTTCTACTTTAATTTTTTAATAAAAATCTACGATTATTTCAGCCAAAAGATGAGTATGGTATAAAAATGAATTTCCAGTTACTTCCTCTAAGCTCTAGCGAAGCAAATGTTGCCATTTTGGTATCCGAGGTAACTTTTGCTCAAAAACTCCGTGGTACATTGACGTACATGGTGCAAGACTCTG
Source organism: Anagyrus pseudococci (assembly GCA_030522585.1). Classification (NCBI taxonomy): domain Eukaryota; kingdom Metazoa; phylum Arthropoda; class Insecta; order Hymenoptera; family Encyrtidae; genus Anagyrus; species Anagyrus pseudococci. Next base: position 14,569 of record JAPYYQ010000154.1, on the reverse strand, counting down.
ACAATACCATGCAAGAGAAACTCGATTTTACATTACGTTTCCCTTGTAGCAGTTTTATAATTGGCCGACTTTCGCATAATGACATTCTTACGGAATTGCTCAAAAGCGGTCAACTTTTACATAAATTAAGAAATGAAGTAACAACTACTATGGATTTTAACAGTGTTTTGAAAAATATCTGCAATGGTTGTCATCTTACGCTTGTCGAACATATAGATGACTCAGCTTCTTTGTATGGACAATCTCTCAAAGGACACCATGTCTGCCTTTTAATTAAACAAAATGTAAGTTTGAATTATATGTACGAGAATCCCTTACACAATGTTAATCTTTACAAATTCTATATTTTTAAAAATATTTATGAAAATTATTATTTTTAGTCCTCAGCAAACATGCTAGTGATAGAAGGAAAAAGCGACAACAATTCACTGCTGTCAGAAATTCTCAGTGAAATAGTTAAATCGTTAACATGAAAAAATTAATAAAACCAATTTTGTTATGGTTTATTATATATACAATCTTAACGTAACGTTGGAAGGAAACTAACATCCGGCATATTTTTGCTGTAGTATAAATGAATTTTTTAAATACATATAATATAAATATATAAATACACATATGGAAAAGACCACTGAACTAATGTAAGAATGCGTGTACAATAAGATGTTATACTGTATCAACGGTGATCTGCCGTTGCGGAAAAAAAGTATTTCTTTGCTATCGATCCTATATTAAAAAATTTTCATTCCATTGATCTTAATATTTGGATCGTTAATATTGTGAATATATTATTTGTTATCTAAGTTCAAGGGGTTCTGCAATTAATGAATGACATTTACACACAAATTTCATACAAGAAAATGCTTGAAAGTTTAAATTATTAATTGAAGATTGTTACCAAAAAGACAAATGATTATTGAAAGACAGTTAATGAATTAAAAATCAAATAAATTTTTATCAAATTTATGCTGTGGCAGTATTTCTAATCATTGTATAATAAATATTGAAAAAAAATTATTTTTACCTACAGCCATGGTATTTATTTTTATAATTTCTTATATTACTTTATAAAGTTTCATTTTTGTTAAAAAAAAAATAAAATTAATCAAAATGTTAAACAATTAATTTTTTTATAAGTACTATCATACATTGAAATTCTTTTTATGCAGTTATGATTTTTTAGATTTTAATTTTATTTATTAAGTTTGTATTTGATTTAGAATACAGTTTTTATTCTGTACATAATTTTATTGAAAACGTAAAATCTTGTAATACAAACATGTATATTATATTTTAATCCTTACAACGAAATAAAAAAAAAGAAAATATTCATTACAATTTCCAACTTCTACTTAACTGGGTAATAATATTTACCATATTTACTAAATCGAATTCTCGAAATTCTCAAATTGTTAAAATATTTAACTTTCAAAAACAACAATAATTCAAGAAACAATTCATACTTTTTTCATTCTATTTTATAAATTTTCCTAAACAGTTTCTCGATTGGCCAAGTATTGAATTTGTTACTGTACACGTGAGCTGCATATACGCACGAGCTAACGCACATTTGGATGCTACATTCATCAGCCTTGAGTCATCGCTTACCATTCCAAGACTCCTGTCCGTACGTATAACACCGATTTCCATACAGATTTTCGCTTCCATTAGCACACAAATAAACTTGTGCATTTTTATTTTGAATTTTTAAATACCCTTTTCTTTTATTTACATGGGTCACCTTATCTTCAAACAATAATAACTTTCGTCGTCTTAGATGTGTTTATCAATTGTATTTCAACAAAATTACCATTTGGATCAAGTTTGGTCTCTACATTAAGTTTCTTCTCGTCAGCCAACTTACCACAGTCGAAAAGCTTATTTATAGTTTTGTTGCTCCAATATAAAACGCAGATAATTTGCCTTTCCAGAAAACATAAACTTCTCGATTTCTCCAGAATTAGCCGTATCGATAACACTGTTCCCACTATAGAACCATCGTCGAATCATACAACATCTCGTACGTAAATAATTATCTTTTTCAAATGTTTGTAATGTGAATTACGATCTATTTAATTAAAAACATTAAAATATATCAACATAAAATTAAAGTCTTTGTACACATAGAGACTAAATTTTCCATCAAGAACTCATTCTTTTTCTCCGCGCTCGTTTCTTTCCCAGGCAATGAATTTATTTATTTATCAGCCTTTTACGATTCACCAACGCATTTCGCAGGATTTACCTCTTGTTCGAGATTTCCACTGCAAACGAACTATCCTTGTCAATACAATAATACATAAAATACTTATTTATAACCTGCGCAAAATAATGGAATTAAATAAAACCACGGATTACCAAAAAACACATAACTAAACTGGCGCAAGTCTTGGCAAAGCGAACGTTTTGCTCGATCAGGCAAAAGAGTAATCATCAGGAAAATTGCATAATCGCGAAACAATAAAAAAAAAACCCACACACTTGGCTACAACAATGCGCCTCTTTTATCGCGCGCTCTATTGTTCCCAGCAACAATGATCGCGTCCTTATCAGCGTAGAGCGGTAGTCTCATAAAAGCCGAGTTTTTATCGAAGCGAAAAATTAACGAATGACCAACCGAACTGCTCTCGTATAATGAATTATTCCATCGAACAATCAATACAACACTTCGACTCGACAATTTATTTACACATTGCAAGACTAGACTTCGAATGAATTATTTTTACTAGATTAATTTTTCACAATCGCGCTTCAACGAAATTATTCCGTTCGTAATGCCGGGCCCATTACTCGCGATTTCGGTCTTTATCACTTGTTTTCGACTAATTACAAATTTAATGCTTCGAGAGCCCAAACTTTTATCTCGTATTATTTATAAAGCAGAGTAAGCCTTCTTCTCAAAACCTTTTAAGCTTGACGTTTTTTCCTATGTATATTTCATTTCGATCGTCTAACGCACGCGAGAAAAACTTCGTTTGCAGCGTATTAAGCGTAAGCGTCACACGTTTGACCAAAAGTCCAAATAAAAACGGTGAAAATCGCTAGCGGAGAGACGTCAGTCGGCAAAAACCGGTCTAGAATCCAACAAGCCATTTTCGACGCGAGCATTTTAAGCCGACCTAACATCCGTTATTATAAACCGTCTCGACACTTTTCTCGTGTAAATTTTCTCGAAGTTTGATTAGCTTTTTTTCGTCGTTTTACGAGCAAGATGAAATCCGTCTGAAAATCAAGCGTATACATTAAGTCCAGAAGTAACGGAAATTTCGAATCGGATTAGCATATACGCGGCGCTGTTCTTGTTTATTTTCACGTATTTTTTTTTTTATTTCTTCATCGCCGATTGATTCGCCGATAATTCAAAGTGGTCGTTAAAAACGACCGACGTGTGTATACGCATCGCAATAAGAATCGCAAATCTCGATTGAAAAACACACTCGTGCCTCGGCTAATCAGGAGTAACAGCCGGGTTTACTCAGACGCGCGCTCGGTTTGGTCAGACGCGCGCATACATCCCTTATCGATATATCCCTGTTATCCTCTTTCTTTTTTTTTTCAAAAAAAAATTTCGACCAGCAGAATCTGACATTGAAATTGACATTCGCGAGAGAGCGTCTGCCTAGAGCCACTATACGCGCATGCCTTATCACCGCGCAACGATACCGATTTAATCACCGATCTGATTACCGATCTGTTTTGCCTCTGGAAAGAAGAAAAAAATAAACGAAACATTTCACATTAGCACGTATATATATAAGTTTACTCCTTTTTTCCTCTCTCGTCTTTATTTCTCCCCCTAGATTCACACGTATTTTGCGGTTAACGGTGTCCAAGCGTCGTGAAAAGTGGCTCGTAAAGCCTCGTAAAAATAACGACGCGTTTAATAACGATTCTTGCGACGAGCAGGAAAACGCGCTCGGTTTTTACGGCGACTTTTGCAACGCCGAGTGAGCACGAACGGCGAAAAAAAAAAGAACGACAGATAGAGAAATGAAAAAAACAAGTGGTAAAGATGAGGGAGAGAAGGAAAGGGAGTAAAAGAAACGTTATTTTATTAAAGCTTTAAAGAGCCTCCAGCGAGTATTTGCCTTAACGATTCTCGACTTTTACTATCGCTCCTTAAGTTTATGGAGACAAAAAAATAAGCGCGGCATTCATTCGTCCATATAGCGATGCGCCAAGTGAGTCCCGAGAGAGAGTTTCTCTCGCGTATTATATACGTACAGGAGATTCGCGCTTTAAGGTTCGCGAAGCAAAGCGACTAGGCAAACGCGTATCATCGTTCGCCTCGCGAGTTGTGTACGATGCGCATTTCGGCCGGAGAACAACCTCGGCCGACTGCTAAATATGCCCGGCTTATGCAAGAACCGGCTAATAATAATAAAATGTTTAATCTCTCGCTCATTCCACCGTGCATCGGATATGCTATACGTACACGTATATAAACTTTGAAATTACTGCGCGCAAATTATGGATGGACTATGTAGAGTTGAAAAAACGACCGAACGGAAAAACAGCAAAATTTTTCCATTTGTATACGAGATATCATCGTGAAAATCGGCGAAAAGTAAAAGTTCGATCGGACGCTCGGGCAAATTCGAAAACGGCATTCCAATCGCAGCAACGGCTCTGCGTCCGTTATCTCCAATTTAAAAAAAAAAAAAAACAGGAATATAACAGAAAGGACAGGGAGGAAGATCCCGATATATAACCGGAAAAAAAACGCACACGTATACACACATAGAGCCAAGTGTTTTCCTCTATGCGTTTTGTTTACGCCTTTCCATTTCAGCCCGTATAGATAGACGCGAGAGTGGTATACACGGGAGCCAGGGTGGGAGAGTAGAGACACGGAAGGCAAACGCAGACGTATACGTGGGAGGAGGAGGGGGGAAGCGCAAAAATTCAGGAGCGAGCGCGCGGCGAAAGCTGCCGCCGCCGCCGCCTCCAAGCAGCCACAGCGTCGAATTTCTCCCCGCACGCGCGAAAGCCCCCCCGCTGTCGCTTATATAGTATAGACCGCGACGTCGTCGTCGGGTTAGCGGGTTTGCTGCCTGCGCGAGAGGCCAGCCAGAGGGGGAGAGAAGCCCGTATAACGAGAGAGCCGAGGAGAGCGAGCGAGAGAGCGCGCGCGGCAGGTGATATTACACACTCGAAAGGATATTCGCACGGGGGGGCAACGGGAGTATAGAGCGCGTGTGTGTATGTATGCACTGCGAGAGCGCTGCAGCTGAGGGGCGGTGCTCTCTATACGCTGCATGCGAGAGCGAGGCACATACACGACCCCCGCCCCCACTCTGTACAGCTCTCTCTCTCTTTCTTACTCTCTCTTGAGACTTGTCACTTGACTGCAGTCGTCGGAGCGCGAAAGAGAGAGAGAGACGCGAGTTTATAAGTACACGTACATACGTATAGGTGTATACACTCGCGGTACTACGGGAGCGAGAGGAAAGTCGCGCGCGCGCGCTCTTCTTGGCTCCAGCGCAGCAGCAGCAGCAGCTCAGCAAGAGAGCAGAGCGCGCGCGCACGAGCAGACGAGCGGCCGGTTCGTTCTCTCCGTGCGAATAATACGTATGTGTATACATATATAGAGCTGGGAAGAGAGAAGTCATAGTGCGGAGAGTCGCTGGACCAGCCCCCCTCCGAGAGAGGGAGAGAAGGCGGTGGTACGCGCCCCGAAGCAGCAGCAGCAGCCGGTCGCAGATATGACAAGCAGCAGCAGCCCGGCCGCTGGGACGTTGCGAGGGAGCGCCGAGCAGTAGGAAAACCACACCGGAGTGCAGCAGCAGCCACCCTCATCGCACACCTACATCCTATGGTACGGAGCACGCACATAGAGATTCGGAGTATCGGAGCAAGAGAGAGGAGCAACCTGCCAGCACCGCCGCGCTCTGCCGCTATTGTATGTATACAGAGAAGAACGGAGTGGGAGGAGAGAGCAGTAGCAGGAGCGCCGAGCTCGGCGGCTGCTTTCGTTATACAACAATTGCCACTGCCGCTACTGTATATTATACGCACTGCCAGCGCTACTGCCGCCGCCGCCGCGATAATAAACAGTGGGGACCGGTGAGAGAGAGAGGCCAGGGGAGGCCGCCGGCAGATAACAACAACAAGAAAGAGAGCCGAATAATGCCAGAGACGCCCGTCAACGCCGCAGCCGCCTCGCGAGAGGTGTAAGTAACGAGAGTACCTCTCCCCCTCATATAGCGCACAGACCGCTCTCTCGCCGGGCCAGTTCGTCTGTTGCTCTCTCGGCGCGGATCACTATATGGAGATATCTCGTCGAATACAAGCAAAGTGCCCGGCTCGCGTGGGACTCTCTCTCCGTCTGTGATATATATATATAAACATATTTCGCTGAACGGGGGCGTACGATATAAGCGCGCGCGCGAGTGTTTTTCTCCGAGCAGAACACAGCAGCCAGCCCCCCGCCCCCGCGGATACCGTGCGAATCGAAGAGGCAAAGTGTAGAAAAAAGTTGTGTGCCGAGGCTCGTCTACGAGGCATGTCCCGCGAAGGCTTATTATTTCGCTGGTTTGCTGGGGCCGCTAGCGAGGAAGAGGCTGCTGGCAGCTGCAGTCGTCCGTGTCGGCTTTGAGTGGGGGCTGCGTGCGGAGTGTGTCTGTGTGTGCGGGAAAAGGAGCGGGCAGGCCGAACGAGGGAGCAAAACGGAGTCGGCCAAGCCGGAGGAGCCGGAGCAGCAGCAGGAGAGCAGCAGCAGCCGGCGGCGGCGGGGACCGGGAGGGGAGCCTAGCGGAGAAAGGAGAGAAAGGGAGAGGCTCTCCGCGCGCGGCGGCGGCGCGCCGAGCTCTCGGGAAGATGGCCTCCAGTGGCAGCGCCAGTAGCGTCTGCGGATCCTCGCCGGTGCCCAGTGGATACCTCGACTGCCTCGCCAGCCCCAGCTCGCCGGCAGCCAGCGGCAGCATCCCCGAGAACAGCGTGCCCCAGTGGAAGCGAGAGCTCATCCAGCGGCGCAGGCTACAGCAGCAGCAGCAGGCGGGTAAACCGATCGCCGCCGCCAGGTCGACGTCCATCGTCAGCGCCAGCACTAGCAGCAGCGCCGCTCCGAGCGTCGCCGCCGCCGCCGCCGTCGCCACCACCGCTCACTCGCCAGTCGCCGGGATCCGTGGTGGGGTCGGAGCCGTTTCTTCCCTCGACTCGCCGCGCGGCTGCACTAATACGCTCGCGAGTCCGGGCGACGATGCCACGCCGCTGCTAGCCGCCTCCGCGAGAACCGGTTGTACCAGCTCCTCGGATATGCGCCTCGAAGCGCCGGACGCTGCTCCGTTAACCGCCGACGCGGACGAGCCGCTCGGGCGGATCAAGTGCGGATTCAACAAGGAAGTCCTCGACATCGTTGAGATAGCCAAGATGCGCGGCAACGTGGCCCTCAGCCCTAGGCAGCAGCAGCAGGATCAGGACGATTGCCAGAGCGACAGCTCCGAGGAGCTCCAGTATGGACCGGGCATTGTTCACAAGCTAAGGAGCAAATACCTCAACATGACGCTCAAGGAGATGAACAAGAACAGGTCTACTGTCCAGTGCTTTAGAAGGGCTGCTAGTCTTGAGGACCTGCTCGATCACAAGGATGAGTCCGCTGAAAAGACCAGGAGGTACGCTAAGAAGAATGTCACTGGTGCTGCTGCCAAGGTTGAGAGGTACAGGAATGCAGCTAGAGGCAACGAGTCCATGAAAAGGGCTCGCAGTGTAGAGACTCTGATGAGGTGTAATTCCACCCCGGAAGAGTCATCGCAGAATCATGCTAGCAAGATCATACCAAGTGTGTTTAAGCAAGAAAATGATCATATTATTCTGGTGGACAGGACAGCCGTCAAAATTGAAAATCGCCTTCTGGACAAGGACAGACTGAAGCCTGTTAATAAGCCCAAGAGAATAAAGCCTGTGTTAGCTGAAACGGAAAGACCACCACCGGATCTAGTCAAAACTACTATGCGCATCTTTGAAAGTTCTTCTGTGAAAAAGTTGAAGCCCAAGGGTGAAGTTGCTGTTAAAGTTGCTACTTTTAAGACTATTAATGACACTTTTAAGGCTCAAAACCAAAAGAAAATCATTCCAAAGCCACCTCTGCAACCAAAACCATTTGTTAATGGCAATTCCAAGGTCACAACTTCTCCAAGAAAAATAATACTCACTAGAAAACCTACTGCAGAAATAATAGAGAAACAAAATAGTCAAGAGTCTTACCATAATGAAGGTGTCCTTACAGATCCAATAGTTCAATCTGTGTCTTCGGTAGTCAGCAAATTCCAGCAGATAGAAAAATCTTATTCCCCTTCATCGTCACCAGAGCCAAATAAAATAAAGTTTTCACCAATACCAAGTCCAGAACCTTCAGTTGTGAGAGCAAAAGTGTCTTCTCTGGATTTGAAATCTCCTACTTCAGCACCGCCAATTCCTTCGCCAAGAACAACTCCGCCAAAATTATCTCCTCTATCTCCAAAATCTGATATTGCCAAGCAGCCTCCTACATTTGTACAGAAATTAAATTCCACGCCCTTGTCAACAAAGTACGAACAATCAAAATTCTCTTTGGGTCCAGAATTGCCCAAACTTGATTTCGAGCAGAACAAGGATGAGCCTGCTGTAGAGCAGGTGAAAGAGACAATACTAGAAGTAAACAATCAAAATACAGAGACAATAAGTGAAGTGGCAAAGTTAAGTGACACGGCATCTTCTTTAGAATCAACTTTGCTCCTTGAAAGCTTTGATGAAGTAGCCGAAACGGTTGACAGCCCTAGAATAGTTTCAAAGTCTGCTTTGGACAACATAAGCAAGGCAGGCATGACAGTGCAGTTCAGCTTCAATGATAATCCATCCATCAAGAGTTACTTGCCGCGACTGGCTTCCACGCCCCAACCGACGCAGGACGAAACTTTTGAATGCGATCTGACATCTCCAAGACTGGTGGAGTCGAGAATGAAATCCCCTTGTCTTCAAAGCCCAATTAGTCCGACTGGCACAGAAGTTATTTCATCACCCGCAGAGTCGCCGAGAGAAAAACTTCTGGCTGAGGGTAATGACGAAATAATTTACAAAGAGGATCACGCGAGTTGCACGGAGAGCAAGCCCCTGGGCGCTATATCGAGCCTGAGCCTTATAAAGTCAACGACGACGACGACATTTTCCCAGGGCAACGAGTCGAAGACAATTCGGAGCCAAAAGTCCGAGTCGAATTCGCCGCCGCAAAAGCAGATCGGCATAATCAGACCGTTGGTCTCGACCAAGACCCAGCTGCCCCAGCAGAATCTTAGCAACAGGGAAATCGAGAAGAATTTGATAAACCGAGTGAAGAGCATAGAGCAGCCGACGAAGGTTGTCGTGAGTTTGAAAAGTGCCGACGAAATACAGCCGGTCAAGAAGAACAACTCGTCGAGTGCCGGTGGCCTTTGGGATTCCAAGCCCTGGAATCAGCAGAACAACACGATGGTCTTCAATTTCAGCAATAGGAAAGACGTTCCAGATTACATTGAAAACGACGGGTTAATCATCAAGAGGAAACGCGATAAGCCAAGGGTAAGATTTATTTTTATGAATTATCTCGTTTCTCTCGCTCTCTCTCTTTCCACGACGATAAACACGCCGCGTTATTACGGTATCACCGTTTCCCCCTTTCCTCTCTTTACAAACAATCCAGTAGCCTTCCTCGTGTTTACGCTCGCGCATTTTCCAAATACCCGCACGGGTGAGTGAGAGAGAGAGAAAAAAAAAGCGATTCATCTTATCGTCATCTCTGCGGTATCCCGTTGAAAAAGCGCATGCAGTGGCAACGATATATAGAACCGTGAGGCCGCATAAACAAAAGTAAACTTCGTCCATAAGGAGAGACGCGCATCGGGGGGGGGGGGAAGAGGAAATTGTCCCGAATTAATTTTACGAGCGAAGATTCGCGCGCGGATGGTAACGGATAAACACACACACACGTACACCTCTATAAATGAAGAGAGTCTCGCGCGCATACAGGCCCGGCGACACGGTTTACAATTTGTTGACACTGCGGGGACCGGAAAGTGGCACGTCGACTTTACGCGGAAGGCCACCGCCGCCGCGTGCCTCTCCCTGTGGAATGCGCGTCCTCTCTCTCTCTCGCCAACCCCCATCCTCCTCTGCGCTATAATGGTAGCTCTCCGCTAGAAAACGTATACGCGTGTCGGGGATATACAGCTTGCGCAATCTCCTCGTCGAGAGCACATCATCTCTCTGCTGTCCTCTCGTTTTGACGTGGACAGGTAGCCGAATAAAAAAAAAAGAAGGAACAACAAAGTCGCTGTACGTCTGTTTTTTCATCCATATACCGAATACGTAATTAAGCGTGACGATATAGTAAGCGGCTATAAAATATAAAACGGAAAAAAAACAGAAGGCATAACAAAACCTCTCTCTCTCTCTCGGTTACCGCACACGCGCGCGCGCGTGTGTATTGTGCGGAAAAAGCACGCGACTTATTAAAAGAACTCGATTTGCGTCGTCGACGACGAACGACAACGTTGTCACGCTGACACGATGGCGTAATTAAAGCGGCGTCGATTTCTGCTGCGCATTTCTTTTGCTCCTATCTCCTTACGAGCACCACCACTCTCTGCAATCGGAGACTATCATCGCTGCGCATATTCATATAATACAGAACGCTATATACACGCGTGTATGTTCATATTTCTATGTGTGTGTATGATACGCGCTTGTATATATAGATGATTGATTAAAAAGCCAAGAGAGAAATCGGCTTCGTCGTCCCATTTGAATTTCTCGGATTGCGGGATACACCGAGAGAGAGAGAGAGCGAGAGAGTCTGGAATGGAAACTCGTTTGCCAAGGCTCTCGACCTGGGCGGATATTTTTTCTCTCTCTCTCTTATTCCTTTTTCTCCCTCCATCTCTTTTCATCCAGGAACACGGCTTTGGATTTCGCTTCCGCCCGAGCATGTACTCGACTATATTCCCCGTCGCGCCGAAACTCATAACGAATTTTTCCGCTTTCCGCGCTCCGAAAATGAGTTGCTGAGAGTGTACACCGCATAGTCGAGAGAGTGCACGGCGCACCGACACGCTTCAAATTCTCTATCTTTAGCCCTCCTCTCGGCTTATACTCCATCGGCGAAGACGACCCGTCGAAAGGTGCTCAATGAGCCCTAAAAGTTATATCCGAGAGTACATCCAAATTCCTTTGCCTTTCTAAAATCGTCCTCGTTTCATATCTTAAAAGCGCGACTACGCACGCACTCGTACCGTTTACATTTTATTATTACACCATTATTCGCCTGCCCTAGCTCTTTCTTTCCGCGCCTTCTCGTTGCCACACATAGAGAGACCTCCTCATCTCGAAATCTTTGGCCGGCGTCGTTAAACCGATACGATGAAAAGCGCTCTCTCGACTATAAGCGCGAGAGAGACCTCGTAAAAATTTACGTGCGCCTCTACAGCGCGGCTTACATACCTCTATTGCCATTGCAAATATCTCTCGCTCGTGTTTTCTCAGCTGATTTTTAATATCCTTACGCGTATATATCCCGAAATCGCATTTTCTTTTTGCTCTTTAAATAGCATAGGCGCCCCCCCCCCCAACAGGGGAATTACGGTAAAGCCTCCATAACGCAAGCCCGCATTCCTCGCCGTATTAGCGAGTAACGCGTCTAAACAGGGAGCCCAGCAACAACAGCAAATACGCAATATGAATTTGCGTCGAACCAGCGTCCCCCCCCCCCCACATTGGCCAATATACAAAGCGCAACTCTCTCGGGCGAAGAAAAAAAAAAGGAGCCGAAAAACAATGAGCCGCACAAGTTCTCAGACGCTTCGGCAAGAGAGTCCTCTCCTATACATGGTGCGCGCGTCTATCGCATTGCGCTTGGCTCCTGGCGCACTTTCATCTCTCCTCGCTCGTTGCCTCTTAATCCCCCTCCTCTCAGATCCCGCTCTCCATCAAACTGTCGAGGCAAAAAAACGCGCGACTGGAACGCGCAAAATGGCACACGACGGGCCAGCCTGTCTCGCGGCACCCTTTTTTTTTTTGCATTATCCTCCTCCTCCATCAAAGCTTGCGCCAAGAAAATATTGCGCGCGCTCCGTATTACGCGTTGGCGCGCACACACGGACAATTTGTAAGGCAATCGGAAATTGTGTAAAATAAAAAGGGAGCACGTGAATGGGAAGGAAAAAAAATAATAAAGAAGCACAATAGATGGGTATTATACGGCCGCGGGACGGTGAGTTTTGCGCTGTAACCGCACAACTGTCGCGCGATACGGTGTTAGATGTCGATGAGTAATCGAAGATAGGATATCAACGTAGAGAAAAGAGAGCGATAGCTGTAAGCCGATACGCATCGGGGCTTTGCTCTATACCTATATGTGGATCACACATACGCTCAGCGCACCGATGCTCTGCGCGACCGATAGATTTTGCGCTCGCTTTACTCGGTTATCGTGCTCTGTCCAATGTTTCCTTATCTGCCCGATTTTAATCGACTTCAGGCGAGTCTGTAAGAATGAGATTCTAAATATATGTGTGCGTAAGTTACACAGAGGGGGCGAGAGGAGGGCTGAAAGAAGCTCTACGCTTGCAAGTCTTCGCTCTTTGTATGCTCGTGTCTGTGTGTACTTCGGTGGAAGACTGACTAATAAATAATCGGCTTTTCTATATGACGTAAGGTTACAATAAAAAAAAAAAGATATAAAACAATAAGTCATCCGAACAGCAGCAATCGAGTGTGATATGACATACGGCACTCTTTATATGAGGTCGCGGATCTTTTATATAATTAATGAGTAATTTGTTTTATTTTTTTTCAGAGCGCGCGTAACGAAGCCGCTCGATTATATTTCCGTAGGATGATTAAACTCTCTCGGGTTTTAATACTGATAGAGAGTAGCCAACCTGTCGCGCTGTATACAACGTTATCCGCTTTAACCGATTAACCTGAAAATTACGTATAGAAATTTCATAAAATTAGCTCGGCTATTTTATTGTTCAGGCTCTTCTCTCTTTCCTCTTTGGCGCAATTATTGAACCGACTTCCTTTATGTTCCAATAAATTTGTCGACTTCCTTATTAATAAATGATGGAAAGTAATTTTTCACGGTTTCCTTTTTTACCCCTTTTTTTTATTGCCGATAAACTGTATATTTTAATAAAACAAATGATCGATAACTATCATCTTCCAATTTTACCCCTATAGCTCGACGGCATTATTAACAGCTCTCTACCTCGTTCGCCGTGTTTTTATGTACACTGATAATTTATTGAAATTTATTATGCCTTTGCTAACATGTCACGAAGATAGATAACCCAAAGGCGTTTGATATGTGTATATATATACACATTTTTTTAGCGAAACAAGATATTACACGCCAACGCGTTTCCCAATAACACGCGATATTTTATAAACCCTTCGATCGTGCGTTCGCCTGTGGAATTTGAAAAACTTGTTAATTGTGGTGCTCATCGGTCGGAAGTATACAGCTTTTCCAGCGGATTCTAAAATTACAGCTTTTCAAACGTATCGTTTATATACGCGCCTCGTATAACAACCCATGCAGTTTTCCACGTGTACTCCCATAGCCTAAAGTCTGACACGAAAACTCGCCGATGCAAATCCGCATGGCTCTGTATTGCGTCCGCGCGCGCAGCATCAGATCGTCAATACGCGATAAAACCCGTTCACGCTCGATAAGAAAGTAGCCGCGTATCTTCGAAATCCGCCGAAGCGCGGCGTAGCTGTAAAAGCGCGCGGATATAATACTAGACGGGCCGGCACTCTTTCTCACTCTGCCGATATAAATATATGTATAACAACAATCGAGGCACGAAAAATTTCCCAGGAGGTGTATAGATCAAGCCTCGGGGTAGACATATATACAAGAGGCCGCGACTCGCTGGGGCGTATCGAAATCCAGTTTTGTCTGTTTACAGTTGAGCGCCTATAGTAACTCATCGAATCGTAAATGGAGCGATTGCTAAGCGAGAGTTGCGAAAATCAACTAGGGGGGACTATTAAAGAAAGAGAAAGAATAAAGAGAGAGGGAGAGAGCTTGCATGCGGCGCGGGGGAGGAGAAAGAACGCGCGGCGGAAGCCGATAAGAAATGAGAGAATGAAACGAACAGGAAACGGACCAACGGAAGGGGGGAGGGAGAGAGAGATACTATAACGCTCTTTATTTCTCTCTCTCTCTCTCTCTCTCTCTCTCTCTCTCTCTCTCTCTCTCTCTCTTCCACGAGAGGGTCAGAGCTTGCTTACTGCTGTAGCGAAAATATACGCGTGCTGTAGGAGAGTGACGACGAGAGGAAAAGAGAGGTGAAAGGGGTGGCGAAGAGGAGGTGGGGTGGAGGCAGAAAGAGAACTCGTGAGAATTTTGACGTCGGCTCTTTGGCCGTCCGTTTTATACTCCGGGGGCTGTATACCGCGCTCTCTCCTCTCCACTCGGCTGCTGCTACTCTCGCACTCTTCTGTGACTGTCCTCATAGTACAGGAAATAGAGACATTTTTTCGACAAAAAATCGAGACCGGATCGGACATGGTTTTTCATTTAGGGGGGGTTAATACCAATATTTTAAAC